>VNKC01002287.1:0-55452 GCA_008042775.1 Drosophila pectinifera
CTGTGTTAGTTTTTATTAGGTTAATTAATCTGCATATTGAGTTTAGAGATCAGAAAAAATAAATTTTTTGCCAATTTTTGACAATTTTAATGATGTAACCCCTTATCATTTTTTGAAAAATCGACAAAAATTTTTTTCTTAGTTTTTCGAATATTTTATTGCCAATTAATTAAGATTTTAGTGGCGAATCGAAAGATATGCGGCATTTGGCTGTCAACCCATTTTTGGCCATAATATGCTCTCCAGAAGACATCATATATACGAATTTTTGGGTCCTTAAATCGGTAGTTTTTTACCCTAATTTATTGGACAAATCAGAGTTAAGAAAAAAATCATTGCTTAATTAAATAAGATTTTAGTGGCGAATCGAAAGATATGCGGCATTTGGCTGTCAACCCATTTTTGGACATAATTAAAATCGTTTTTTTCTAATCCCAATTTGTAGGATAAATCAATGATAAAAATATTCATAACTAAGCCAAACAGTTACAGTTCTATGTTAGTTTTACTTAGTTAATAAATCTGCTTACTTAGTTTTAAAATAAATTTTTTGTCCATTTTTGACAATTTTAATTACATCATTAAAATATAAAATATAAAATGTAAAAAAAAGGCCAATATTTTTGTTTTCCATATCTTAATTTTAAATAATTAAGCTTTTAACGGTGAGTCGGACCATATACGGCATTTGGCGCCGGTGCCGGTTCCCCTTCTGGAGCCGTAAGACCTGCTGGAGGCGGCTGTGCTGCTGGAACCGAACCCGGAAGAGCTGGAGGAATTCATTTTAAGTTATTTTTTCAGAGCACCGCCAATGCCGTATTTTATTTAAACCTTTTTTTAAGGTTAATAACTCTAAAACTGATCAAAAATGTAACTGAAACCATTAAATTGGATTGCTATAGTTAAAGTGTGAGTGTCCTTTCATTTAGGCATTAAAATGTTTACCACGCCCGCGTCAGTCTTACAAATAGCCAACATTTTGTTATTAAATTATTGATCCCCCAAACATAAAAAACCAACAGACTTTCATACGGCACAAAAAGTCATAAATAAGACATGGTGGGTATTAAATTTTAATAATTCTGTGAGCAATGTCAGCTGTAAAATAATGAAAGGGTGTTGACGTTTGGTAGAAAAACATAAACTTTTAAATTAGGGAGCCAAATTAAAACGATTCACAATACACAGTTTCCCTTAGCAATAGAAACAAATTTTTAAATTAATTTAAAGCTTCAAAATAATTGTTATAATATGTTTTCAACTTCTTAAATGAAGCTCAAATAATTAGCAGTTGACGTATATTATTTCTTTCTGAAGAAAGCTCCTTTTACTTTATTGTTTCATTTTTATTTAATTCGTATTCATACATTTAACATTTAACAATTGTTTCACAGTTCAGCGACATTATTAATTGTAAATAATTAATTTATATTTATTATAATCCTCTTAATTGTTGTTTGCTTTGTTATTTAGACTACACACTACACTAACAACGATGTGTAAAAATAAATGTATATTTAATATAATGTTCTTCGTTTCTGTTTCTGTTTCCATTTCTGTTTTGTTTTTGGTTGTTTTGGTCGCCAACATGCCCTAGAATTAATTCCTATAGCCAGTGTATAAGATATTGAAATTCCGTTGAAATCGCGATGAGTGCGGCATCTGGAACAGGTCCTGTCCGTGTTAGGTAACGAGGTAAAGTGCGCCTTGTTGCGAAATCGACACAGTCAACTCCTAGATGGGGGCCCTTCATCAATGCCACGCAAACAGCGAGTGCGAGACCAGCAGATACCCGGTGGTCACTATAATGCTGCCAATCATGATGGGAAAGCCAACTCTGTGGGATAATCACTATAGTATAATATAGATCATTTATAAATAGAGGCGGAAACCCACTTGAAGAACTGCAGGAAGGTGAACTTGTAGCCATGCTGCTCGGCCACGCCGGCGCAGACCACATTTGCCGAGGCTCCAATGAGTGTACCGTTGCCTAAAAGATAGATTATTAAGGGATTATTGTACATTTACCAGGCTTAAGGATTAAGTATTCCCTAAGAACCTACCTCCCAAACAGGCACCCAAGGCCAGGGCCCAGACCAGAGGCTGCAGCGGCAGATTCAAGGTGCTGTTCTGGGCCAGCGATATGGTGATCTTCACCATCATTGTGGTCAGGGGAATGTTGTCCACAAAAGCCGAGGCCACAGCGGAAACCTTGAGGTAGAGAGGGGAACATTACCCATAAATGAATATGATATTAACCTTAACCTTAACTCACCCAAAGTATTATCAAAATGGCCACCATCAGACGCTGGTCCTCGCCCACTCCCAGGATAATGCCCTCCGTCATATTGCCAATCCACTCAATCAGACCCAACTCCGTCAAGGCTTCCATCAGAATAAAGAGGGCTGCAAAAAAGAGCAACGTGGACCACTCCACGCGGGCCAGTATGGCCTCCATGTCCTCGATATCGGCCAGAATGATGAGGAATATGGCGCCCAGCAGAGCGGTCCAGCCCAGCGACAATCTCTGGAGTTCCGGGACCGAGTGCAAGAAGAACAAACTGATCACAAAAAGCAGAGCTGCTGAGCACTTGATCAGTAGTGGCTTGTTGCGAATGGGATACTGCAAAGAACATATAAAATTACATACAGGATATGTCTTAAGGGAGCTCCTCACCTTGGCTTGAAGATTGGCCAGCGTTTGTTGATAGTTGGGTGCCGGTTCGATCACCGCCGTCATGCGCTTCTTGAGGCTTCTCTTCAAGCGGTTCACCTTCTTCATGAGTGTCTGTCGCACCAGTTCCTCGTCCTTGGAGTAGGCTGACAGGCTGGCTGCCGCTCGCTTCCACACATGGATCTCGTGGCGCAGCTCCTCCACTTCCGGCGAGTCCTTGAACTGCAGGTCGCTGATGTTGCGAAACTTGAAGCGCAGCTGGATGTAGGTTTGCACCATCACCAGGAGCACTCCGGGCAACATGTGCAGCGTGAAGACGGCGAAGTTGACGCCCTAGAAATATGGAAAAATATTCATTAATACCTCTCTAAATATATCTATATCCCTATAACCTTACATTCTTCGATATGTAGCTATTCGAGGCAATGATGACATTCGGGGGATCCCCCACCGGAGTCAGGGCTCCGCCAATATTCGAGTAGATGACCATGCACATCAGTATGGGCACAGGATTGAGGCACATGACCTCACAGAGTCGTATCGTGACCGGCGTCATTAGCAGCACGGTGGTGACATTGTCCAAAAACGAGGAGAGGACCGCGGTGAACAGGCACAGACAGTTGATGAGGGGCCACACGTGTCCATTGGTGATCTTGTAGGCATAAACAGCCAGATAGTCAAAGACTCCCGTCTCGGAGAGAATGGCCACCAGGATCATCATGCCGAAGAGCAGCAGCAGAGTCTCCACATCGATCCATCCCATAATGGTGGCCATCGATGGTCTCGAATTCAGAGCAGCCAGAATGCCCACCGACAACGTGGAGGCAATGATGGCCGCAAAGGTCCTGTTCACGATCTCCCAGATGATCATCACGTACAGGCCGCAGAGGACCACCGCCGCATAGATGACGCCATCCCGCTTGTAGATCGGCGACTCGTCCACATTCAGCTGGAGCGGCAACTCGCCCTCGATGCTGCTGGTGAACTCGAAGCTCAGCTCCGTGCGATTGGCCTGCGCCAGCCACAGCGGATCGGTGGCACTCAGCTCGAAGGTGAGCTGCTTCTTCGTGTCCTTGGTGACGTCTATGAGGTCCGGGTACACCACGTCTAGCTGCCACAGCTGGCTGGCGTTCTCGATGTAGATCTCCAGGCCCTCGGCATCAAAGTAGCTGCGCATCACCTGGACCTGGAGGACGGGCAGAGGGACGCTATCGTTGAGCGCCAGCTCATTCTCCTGCAACCTAAAGGGTCCACGCAGGCCCAAGCCAATCCTTTGCAGACTGGCTGTGGTAATGGGAAAGACTGGAAAGGGCCAGGAATCAGATTTATATTTGCAAGTAATGGAAAAATGCCTCACCTCTCGGGGAGCTATTCCTAGGAACACTTATGAGGCTGAGCTGGTCGACATGCTCGTTGTTGGACATGAGGAAGGCGGTGAAGACGCACCAGACCACCAGGAGTATGGCAATCTTGAACCAGATGAGATACTTACGGACCTGCAAGGGCACAAGGAGTCATGGTAAGTATTTCCCCTTTATTTTCCCGACCTTCAAGGACACCCACCAAACTCATGCCGTGCGTTTCGGCCTCGTCATGTTGATCGTCGTTGTTGTTCTCCAGATCCCTGCAAATGGCCCGGGGAATCACAGAAAACTGGTTGCACTAATTACGTAACTGACAATCGAGTATCGCAGAACTACGAACCTGCCGTCGAGCACTCGCACCTGCCCCGCCTCGTTCGTCACGTTGATACCGATCTGTGTGAAGGCCGCCGCCTGCGTATTGGCCAACGTCGTCTCCTCGTGGTGTCCATTCTCCACCCGCAGCTCGGTCTCCTCCCCTGGCAGGGGATCAACGTCTGTATGAACGATATCCAAGTAAAGTGATTAAAGATTAAAGAGTCTGGCGTTGACTTAACCCTGGCCAGGGACTGGCCAATATTTATGCGAAAATGTATTCATTCGCTGCTCTTGGCGGAAGGACTACTCGCGGACAACTGACGCGGTTTTGGCCAGGAATTAGCTTGGCCCAGCCATCCAGCCACCTGCCACGTGTTGGCCCTATTTTATGGGCAAACGTAATCGACTTGTGGCTATAAAAATAGATCAATGGCCCTGAGCGAGCTGGGGAACACATTGGCCGATTGACTGACTGACTGGCTGGGGATCAGGATGCGGAAGGACACACATGAGGAGCTAGGAAGATTGCCGAAAGAGTTTGGCCAGGAGGTTCGACTTCCTTTTCATCTAGTTGTATTCCAAGAAATTACTATAATCATTAGATCTGTCTGAATTGGCTTTAATTTATAGAAAACTATACATATAATTTCCGTAAGGCCTTTAATTTTAAGGAAGCCAATAACAAGATGTTTGTCCACTCTGGATGTGACATCATGTGACGGAAGTAGATACAGGAGCCCCTAGCCTTAGTATGATTATCATAATTGGCCAAGTTCTCAAATAGTGCGTCCATCAAAACAATTGAAGATAAGATGGACTTAAATTTTCGGTATGCAAATCGGGCGAAAACCCGGACTCGGACCTGCGGGCCAGCCGTCGTCCAATGTCAATGGCGACGCCGACGCAAATGGCAATAAAAATTCAGCAATAATTACGACAATAAAAAGGTAGCAAGAGCCAGACATAAAAAAGGAAATTATGTGATCCGGGGCCAAGGGATGGGAGCATGCTTCGCTTGGAGGATGGGTGAGACAGCCCATCCATCCCCAACCTACTTACCGCCATGTAAACGTTCGTGCTCCTGGCGAAACGAGGCTAGACTGGGATCCTGACGAATGCGTTCCGGCAGAGTTCGCCAGACTTGTAAGGCACCTTCTGTCACTTCGCTGCATGTGTGGAGCAGGAGCAGGAGCAGGAGCAGGAGCAGGAGCAGGAGCAGGAGCAGGAGCAGGAGCAGGAGCAGGAGCAGGAGCAGGACCAATCCAAGGGCGGTGTCGGCGGTTTTTTGTTACACATCGGGGAGCAATGAAATGCGGCACCGAAAGAGAAGAGAAATAAGCGGAGAATAAAGATTTAATAAGATTATACGGGGGACTTGTGTTTGGAATTTGTTTGTTCAGGTGCTTGGGCGTGGTTTTCCCAAAAATAAGAGAACAAACATTTCAATAAAATAAATTTTTTAGCACAGCTGTATTGATTTTTCCCCTCCCACTGCATCTGTTTTCGTTTTGGCCCGAGCAACAATTTGTATTCATTTGATTTGACTCTTATAAAGACTTTAAACTGGAGTTGTTTACCCAAGAAGGGTTCTCAGTGAAGTGGAAATTCAATTGTGGTTAAGGAAGTGGCATGGATTCTGATTGACAACAAATCCGCAAGAGATGCCATAAAATAAGATTTAAGTAAATGTATTTGGAGAGTCTGTTAGCCAAAAAGGATAATCAGAGAGAGAGGTAAGGGGCTGGCGGATGGATGTAATGGGATTGAAAAAAGACTTGGAAAAGGCACAGACCTCAACAGGAAGTCTCCAGGAAATTAAAGGAGATTTTGTTTATTAAGAAGTTTACCCGTAAGTTTACTATCTTTTTATGTTTACAGTCGGAATAAAAAAATAAATTATGTTTAGAATGCCTATTCCAATTTACTTAAGTCCCATCTAAGATTTTGCACAGTAACAAAAGCTTATAATATCCAATTCACAAAGGTATTATCAGCAGTCTCTCCAAGTAACAGCGTGACGCATTGCTCTGATTTTTAGAGCTGCTTAGTAATACCAAACATCCCATAATAGAGCACCCACCACAAATCACGTTCTACAAGTCACGTAGCCCGTAAGATAACTTAAAAATGATTGCAATTCTCATTCTAATTTCCACACAGACTGACCGATTTCAAAGTCAGCTATCTTCAGTCCAGATTTTCGTCAAAGATTCGCAACGATCAAGCTCAATTGAAGAGCTTTGTCAACGGCGCAGCAATGCCAGATCGGATCCGACCTGCTGCTGACTATATACTCGTTATGCCCCCGCCGCTCTTGAGGTCGTTATCAGTGGAAAATGTCTATTTATACTGGCCATAAAATACTGTTTTCATTTTCATTGCTACGGCGGCCTGCGCGTCTTCCATTTCAAATGCGAGTTTAATGACTCTTTGCCATAATTGCTGGGACCCAGGCAGCTGAGCTCCGCCAAGTAGTGATTAAGCGGGAATAGAACTGGAGAAGGTTCCTGTGCGAAGGCTCTTTGAGTGCATGGCACCACGTGTGCGGGCTGAATAAATGCAATTTGTGCACTCGATTCAAGTGGGAACAGTGGCACACAAATCTTAATTCAGTCGGACCGACTAAATTTACTTAAGAGAGGGAAGAGTGCTCGAAATAAGTCATAAATTATATTTACTTAGGCTTCAATTAGCTCGCTTGATGGACGCCAGCGATGAGGGCATAAACAGAAACAAAGACAAGACGAGACCGCCAAAGAAACGCTGACACTGATTTTGTTGACCGAACCCCCCCACACCTTCTTCTGTACATATGTAATATATGTACTCATCAGCTATATATATATATATGTGTCTGGCGGAACACGACATTTCGGCCTGAACTTGCCTCAATTGCGGTTCTCAGCTTAGACAGCTCCGAGTGCTAGCGACTCGTGCATAAGTCATGAGATCTCTGATTGCCCCATGTGATGATGAGGTGAAATGGTATCGTAATTGTTTTCCTGACAGGATTTCTGGGAACTTTAATTGGGTTTATATCCTTAGTCAAAAGTTCAATATAAAAATCAATTGTAGAGCTGGCTTATTGGAAGTATTTCGACTTCCTTGATAGATTGGGAAAGTGTCTAAATGGCAAAGAAATAATCCCTATTTTATATCCAATCTTCAGGTTGAAATTTAAAGAATGCAAAGCTCTGCCTATAAGAATTATTTCCAGGAAAATAAAAGTATTTTCGCCCAGCTCCAAGTGGCAATGCGGGAAGCTTGTTGATGCCTCCTCAAGTCAATGATTAAATGATTTTGCTGATGGCTCTTAATACGTTGAACAGCTACTTTATGTCACGGCTTTCATCAGCTGAAGTTAAGAGCGGGAGACGGTCGTGTCAAAGATGGAATCACACGAGAACTCACCGACACAGGACACCCAAGAACTGAGGACAAGTCCTTAAATAGAGAACGGAGCTATCATTAGCAGGAGCCAAGCGAGCGTTTTCCGCTCGACTGCAGCTTCAGACAATTTGTCGGGTTTACAATTGGTTTACGTACAGATAGAAAATAATTTCATGGAAAATACTTGAACCTCAATAGAAATGATTTATGTGAGAAATACAGAAGTATTGGTTTTCCCCCTGTATAATATTAGGTTATCAAAATAATTACTTGAAATGATTAACACCTGTTTAAGTTCTGTGTAGGGTAGGTAAACTATAATTAATTTAATTCTTTATAATTATAGGGTTTGCTAGTTATACTGTTCATTGAGCTTTATTTATATTACGCCCTATATCCCACGTTTAGCTGTGGCATTTATACCTTATAATCTGCTGTACTTTATAATTCGTGCCAGAGTAAAATGTATTTTTCTCAGAACTATTTAAGTAATACTTCCCTAGTCAAAAGTTAAAGAATAATTAAATTATATATAATTAAATAGAATGAAGATATGATTTTGATGTGGCAAATTATACTTCAATTTATGACAAAACTCTAATTTTTCTCTCTGTGCACTTGAAGGTTTGAAAAACAGCAACAGAACAAAACAGAAATGGCGATAACATAATTCTTAACACTGAAACACATTTTTACACCTTTTCCCTTACTCCCTTATTCTCTCTGTGTAGTTAAAGGTGCGAACAAATAAAGAGAAAAAAGAAATGGCGATGACAAGGCTCTTAATGCTAGAACACAATTCATTTTTTATCCTGCCGACCAAACACACGTACTCATCCTCGTATGAGTAATCCTGGGCGTTGTAAGCCATCCTCCTCCTTGCGGGTAAATAACAGCAGTCGCCAGGGATCCGGGATCAGGGATGGAAATGTGACACTCGCGGGTAAAAAAAAACACTCAACACTCGAGTACAAGTATCTCCCCGAATAAAGCGTATTATTACGTAAATTGCACACACACAGACACGGGAAAACTTCTAATAGGGAAGCCGAAAAGAATGTGAAAATTCCTTTGTTAATCGCATATTTGGCTGCTGGAATATGGAAAATAGGAAAAGCGGAGAAGCGCGAGAAGCGCGAGAGCTGCGAACTGAAAGACGGACGTCAATTAAATGGCGGGATCGCGTTGCCTTGACCACTTGTAGCAATTTTTTGCTTTTTATTGTCGCGTGCCCTTTTCAGTTCTGTATTGTATTTCGCCGCCGATCGTGACCGAATATATACACTATATATAATGTATATAGAATCGTATTTTTTTGGTGTTTCTGCAGTGGGCGTTGCAGTCGCAGTTGAAAGCTCGAGCGGTACTAACTGTCGTCTACCGTTTTTTACCCTATTTTGTAGGTTTTTAGAATGCAGTCGCCGCTCGGTCGCTGCGCAGTCGCTGTCCCCGCCCGCAGCAGCGAAGCAGCGCGGCAAAGAAGAATCACACACAAATTTCCTGATACTCAAATTCGCTTTTCATCAGTTATCTCTCGCTGGACGCGCTTTGCTCATTATTCGCATTTATGCTTTCGCCGCAGCGGCCACTGCAAAAGTGCACTCAACACTGATCGCGGGCTCTCTTTCACACTCTTTATCTGCGAGGGCGGCTTAACCCGAGCAACATCGCGCCTCCCTCCTCCCACTCACGCCGAAGGTGCGGGTGGTTCATGATTCTTCATTTTCGGCTTCGTCGAGTGGCCTCTCTACCGCTCGCAGTGTTTACTTTTCCACTCTCTCTCTCCTCTCTGTCATTGTTACTGTTATTGTCATTGTTGTTGTTGCTCCTGCCGTTGGCTTATTTGCACTTCTTTCAATTACACTTGATTTATCACATTTGACAGTTGTTCTGCGATGTTTTTGATCTTGTGCTGCGCTACACCGTGTTGGGTGGGGAGTTTGTGTTAAGCCCTGGCCTAATTTTCAAAAAATTCTCTTGAGATGCTTTGCTTATGTGATTTGCTCGTTTCTTATGATTCCCAACTACATATTCCGCGTACTGCAGGCGTAAATACAAAGTAACAAGTAACTATAAATATTTAAAAATGTTCAAAGTATTTTGAATTTAATCATATAAGTGAACTAAAAAATAGAAAAATAATAATGTAACTATCAGGACACAATGAAATGGAAATTATACTCAATATTAATGATATCTGTTACGTTTAAACGATTTTATGGCACGAGATGAGCTCTGAACACGAGCTTTTTCGTATTATTTCGTATTCTATATAACAGCATATGTATGAGTACTCTGCAATTTAGCGAGAAATCAGCTGCTGCTTCAGGCCCAATTATTCTGTTAAGGAGCCCGCGAATTATGAAATAGCCTAAATTGAAGGCGTATTCAGCGCTGCTGCTGCTCGGGACCTTGGAGTTCAAGGGTGGCTTCAATTCGCATGCAAATTTCGTGGGCGCCTGACAGGAATTGAGCCAAATCCGAACGCGATGCCAAATTCAAAGAGTCACCATGTTATATTATATACTATAGCCCGTAATTGAAAGGCACCCGGGGTGCTGGCGCCGGATCAGCGCCTGTCAGAAGCTCTGGCAGACGCATATCACCCAAAAATGGAACGAAGCGAAGCGCTTCTGCCAAATAAGCAGAAAAGATTTTAAGCTGCAAGTCTTTTAGGTACCCTTCATGAGTGAAATTAAAGGGAATATTGTATTTATGCTAAGTTGTATGGTAGTTACTATAATATAATTAGAGATATTATTAAAAAAGTGATACAATACAACTATTCCTCTGAGCTTTATCTCATGAGAGAAGCCAAAGCAATCTCTAATTTCCTACCTTCCTAATATACTTTATAAAATTAATTCCCTGAAATATTGAATATTAAATAATATGCTTAGATATGGTTCAGCTTCTAAGTAATACATTACGCAAATAAGCTTATAAGGTATCTCACAGTCGCAACTGCTCCCCATATATTTCTTTTTGTTTCTTTCTGCCAACTCACCAGAATCCACCTGGAATAGCTGACAAGCTAACTAGCTGACTCACTGACGTCACAGGTGTGCTTGCCCAGCTTGCATAATGCGCCCAGGTAATGTAATACTCTCTTCGGCCAATAGATTAGAAAATCCAGCTCGGCCAGGGACGGAGCCAAAGTTGTTACCCGACACCGGCGACCACCTCTAATGATAGCCATTTCACAGCTCCAGCTAATGAAAAAGGTCTCAAGGCGTGCAGAGCGGGGGGAAGGGAACATGGCCCACATCGCCCATGTTGACCCAAGCTGTCGCTCGTGCCACAAGTGTTTGCGTGGCAGAGCGAAATGCAATTTAATTGAAACGAAACGAGACTGCGATCTCGGGTATCGCATTACGCCGTGGCATTGAAAATGGAGTACAAATCGAAGGGAAACTGAAGAAGGCATTTGGCGGCGTTTACCGTAATGTGCACACCTCTAGAAACCGACACCGAACCGCCATCGGTCGATGGGGCACGCCCCGATTGGGTTTATCTGGGCTTCGCGAGTGCCATTCAACCTGACAATGGGCCACAATAGCCACACAATTTGATGGCAGACAGAATGCGCAGCACATTAAGTGAAATTAAGCTTATATAAAGGTGCATTTAAGCTTTACTAAAGGAAGAGTTTATATAATAAATATAAATACAATTTTAACATCCTTTGGTCAAGTATGATTTTCCACTAATAATAATTGTTTTTTAACAGTTATCAATGCCACTTCTTATTAATTTCAAGTTACTTAACCGTCTTATTAACATGTAAATGGCTATGCAATTAGCTCGGTTAATGCCTTTGCACATTCATTTCAATTAAGATTATTTGAAAAAGGAAAACTTAGAGTGATTATAACATGGTTTTCAGTTATCAGAATCCATATCCCAAAAATCCAATTTTAAATATTATTTCTACAGAATTTATAATATTTTCCTTCTACGGCTATACCCTGTTTTAAAAATTTCATTAACTTTATTTTTAATACACTATTCGCTGTATATGATCAAGAACTATATTATTTTTAAATACAGTATCTAGACGTATTTTGCTGTATATTTCCATCCAATAAAAACCCATTCGGGTTCATTAAAATAAAACAAAGACATTCATCTCGCTCAATCTTCATCGTTTATAAAAATAAATGTCTTTAAATAGAATGGCAATTTTTGAAATACATCTCTCAACGTTGTTAAAGATCAGGCGGTGTGTGAGTGAAGTACACGCACTTTGTCCATTTGAAAAAATTAAATGAACACGCGCTCATCAAACGGCTTTGCTCTTGTGCCGGGATGTGTACAATATTAAATCAACTCAGACTTAAGCTTAAGTAAGCCGCACTCGCAGATATAGAACACACCCACATGTTGAGCCAAAAGTCGCGAGTCGCGGGCAGTCGGGGGTCGCGGGTGATGTGTCTATATGGGTCATTGTGCGACATCGTTGATAACGAAATTACAGTCCCGAAAAAAGCGTAATTTCATCCAGTCGGTCAGTCGGTTTTCTGTCCATTTCCCTGCTCTTCTAGGCGATGCACAGAGAAGTATGCGCTAAATCAGAGTCTGGGCTTAATAAATATTTAGTTTTTAATTTCTTTAAAATAAATGAGTTGGATTTGATGTTTTTTATGTTTGTGAGAACTTCTAAAGATCCTAATTATTATTATTATAAGGTATAATCAAGGAGGATTAGTTAGAGTAGTGTACTTTGACCATAAAATACCAGCAATTAGGTTTATAAAAATTATAGCATATTTTCGGGCAATTCAGAAAGAAGAACATTAAATAATGCGCAAAAAGGCCCTTTATAATACTTTTAAGTATCCTATTTTAATTCCACAAATAAGGGATTTTTATTTTCAGAAATATTGATATTGTTCTATGCGGCATATTCTCACAGTGTAGCCTCTTCCCGTTCTCGATTCGCTGGCGGGGAATGTCATTCATGTGGCGCTTTCAGTGCGACACGCTTCATTAATTTCGAGAAAATTGAAAGCCTGAAACCGCGCAGCATTCAGCACTCAGCACTCGGCACTCAGCACTCGGCCCTCGTGTCGTGTCTCATGTGAGCGACTTTTAAAGTTTATTTATAAATCGCGACCGGGGCGACAGTAAGCAGGGCGGGGGCGGCAGGCCTCGATTAGCAAGTTAAATCTTTCGTCGGCAGTAACTTTCCGCTGCGAAAAATGCAAGTTAATTAATTGAGCAACGCGCAAAGGCAGCGACACGTTCCAATTGCCAATTGCCACCTCCGGAGCACCATCCACCGGCTGCTCCACTGCTCCACAGGGTGTCAAATGGCTCACGTTCCCAATGGCTCCGCCATAGTGACACGTTTCGCCGACGACTTTAATCGATCAGTGACTGGGAAAGCCAAGGGCAGGGCCCAGTACTGGCTGGAGTCCCTTCCCCGAGCTAGGGCTCAACTGGCAACCGGTTTGCAGTATGCAAATAGCTGGCATAACCGGCGGTCATTTGCATTTTTAATTTCCACATACTCATAACAACATGGCCAGCAATGAGGGAGCCAGTCGAGCTGCAGTAGTAGAATATTTGATTTATACATGCAGCTGGCTGGGCAGTCTGCTCATTATTATTCGGATTTCGAAGTGTTTTGTACATTTGTACATTAATTTGCTTCATTATAATGTTATTATTTATAGGAATTGCCTCGCGTTTGATTCAATTGTTAGTTTTCAGATAAACATCTTTGAATTGCATCACATGAATGCTTTATTCATAAAGAACACCTAATAGTGTCTGTAGAAAACAATTTATTGATTCAACAATTATTTCTAGTGACTTAAGAGATTGAACAAGTAATAAACAAACTCTTGAAGAAGATTCTACTTAATTGAAGCTTAAATAATTAAGCTGCAAATTCTTTTGTTAGTCTGTGATTTTATTGTTTCTAAGCTCATCTTCATCAGCGATATTTAAAAGGTTTCTTTGCCTAGAATATGGGTTGTCGCAGCACAGGGAATTTCTTGAAGTAAAATGTACAAATTTCATTTTTTTCCGTTTGCTACTTTTGGCAAAATCATTAACCTAACAAGCCATTAAATTGTACAGCTTTATGACTTGGTCTGACATGTTCCCATCTTCCTGCCCGACCTCTGGCTCTGTCACGCCTTCCTGACCTTTTCTTTTGAGGCTCAGTCAGGACTTGGTTCAAAGTGGTGTCAGCTGCAGTGCTCTAACCCAATTTCGGGCCTTAAATGTTTTAATTATTCATGTGCCATGTTTATGGCACTTGCTGTCGCCACTCCTTCAACACACGCACACACAAAGCACATCCTGGCGAAGGCGCATAATCACATTTTGAATGTGCTCCAAACAATGCAGGATTCGGGGCTGGAGCTCGGCTGGCACTTGGCTAGTGACCTTGGCTGCGTGGACGTGGAGGTCGTCGAGGCCATTCGCGTTATGTGCAAGAATTTTCACTTTCTCTGGCGACTGACCCACATTTGCAATTCGAAACCGCCGGCCAGGCCACGCGGCGGATGAGCAATGAGGCCGGCCTGAAATTAAGTATACGCCAAGTGGGTCCTATTCGGTCAACATTTGTCAATAAAAAGTAAAGGAAATATACCAGGGAGACAAACAAATTGAAAACTAATTGCAGTGTAATTTAGGAAAGTTTTCGTTTCCATTCCGTTTTCTGTTGACTCTGAGTCGGCGGCCAATTGGTCAAACAAATTAATTAGTATTTGTCTTAGGACCTCGTCTTTTCCCAAAAAATGGGAGAGCGACGTGGTATGCCAGGCACGTTGCCAGGACACTTTTAGGGCCCAACAACACGCCTGGCTTGGCAGACCGACTGATGGATGGGTGGATGGATTTGCCCCGAATGCCAATACCTGATTCCATAGGCGAAAGAATAATATGCTTGCCTGGGGGCCCCTTTCAAATCCAATGAAGTGCTCGCTCAATATTGAAACATTAATGGCAGCGGAAACAGGACTCCCCACATTTGTCCTTTGTGTGGGCCAAACGGAAATTAAATGTCTTACATTAATTTCGCTCTTGTTTTTCTCAATTTTCTCGTTTTTCCCCAGTCAACACATGTTGCTGCCCTGCCTGCCATTCAGGGCAAAATTGGACTCGCACGGAGCCCCGGTTTTTATGTTTATGTTTATGTTATGTGGTCGAGACGGGTCGAGCCGTCCCTCTCCGCCTCTTGGAGGCACGTGCCGTAGCCAGAGACCATATAAACATATAGATATACGGGCATGAGCTTTCTGCATTAACAGATGTAAGGCAAAACAGGTCTCGGCTCATGAACTTTGGCATCTTCGACGGAGAAACGCAATCTGGTAATGGTAAAAGGTTCAAAGGAAACTGAAACTGGAAGTGAGGCTCATACACGTTTAAGCTCACCTAACAGTTAATAACCACAAGAAAAGGTTCTACTTGAATTGACTTTATTGGAGGACGAATTCAAGAATACCAACTCTCACTTTTATGCGGTTTTTTGCCTTTTTTCTAGCATTTCTTATAAAAATGTCTCGCTATTTGCCTTATTTTTAATCTGCTTCCACAGAACCAAGTTTGAAGCCATGAAAGCCTCCTTGGTTTTCATCAAAACATTATTTTAAATTTATTTGTAAGCTGCTTATGTTGTTCTTTGCTTAAACTTCCCTTTGATGTTCATTTATTGTTCTATTGTCTTAACCTTTGGCGGGCTTGGCCTGCCACTTTCAGGCAGAAAAGAGGCTCTTAAGATGTCCTTAATTAAAAACCTTCGAAAATAATTAGCTTGGGATGGAAATTCAAATTGATTCTCCATTATTCCATTAAGAAATGTTAAATACTTTACTTAATTTGCAAACTGCTTACTTAACTTGTTTGTAATTCCATCTCTTTGACTTACTTTGGCTGCGGGAACTTGTCGCTCTTGGTGGACGCCTGTCGGTGTGGCCACAGGCGCTTGCTCACCTTCACCCGCATCTTGAAGGGCCAGATGTCCTTGCGCTTGCGGCGGATGCTGCCACTCGCACTGCCACTCCTGCGGCGCCTCGATATGGTGGAAGCGGCACTGTGGCCCACGGTGCCGGGCTCCGACGTAGTCGCCTTGGTGTTATTGTTGTGGTTGGAGAGGGGAGCAAGCGGCTCAACTGGCGGCGGAGGATGAACCCGAGTGGGCGCAATTTTGACGTTCTTCAGGTGGCGTGTTTAGTAAATTAATTAAATTAATCAGCTGACGCAGCTCGTCGATGAACTCTTCACAGGATTTCCTATTTAGCTTTCCGCGTGATTAGCTAGATTCCCTATTTCTCTATTAATACTACTTATTATCGCAAATCACAAGGAAGTGTTTCTGGAACGAACGGGTTCAGGTTCAGGCCTTTCTCTTGTACATTTTGGTGTAGTTCAGGCCTTTGTGTCGCCGCCTCATATGATCGAATCACGCATACGCAGTGTGGGCTGCCACAGAAAAATATGTATATATTATATATGAGCATAAAGAGCAGCTGCTATCCCTGGAAGTTCACGGTTGCGTCACGCAGGCTGCATTAATTATTCAGCGTCCCGAAAGGACAGGACTGTGACGGAAATAGTTCTCGCCTGACCGGAATAGCCAGGCTAATTGGGAATCAATATTCATTTAGTTTTTTCATGGCTTCGATTCCGCTATCAAATCAGGCGAAATCAAATAGCACATCAGAAAGGACGAGGTCATCCTCTGGGGCATCTCCGCGATGTGTGTCAGTCTCTCTATTAAGTTTCGTTTAAATATGGTCTTGCCAATAATTAGTTGAGTGTAAACTTTCAACCATTAAGCAATTTGCGCGGGACGCCGCTTAATTAACAACGAGGCCTCGGCTCAGGGCGTGGAAAACATTTAAAATTATGGCTGGCCAGCTGGGGGAACTTGGCCAAAATGCGGGTCAAATGCAAAACAGACACGTGCCTGGCTTTAGTCCGCAAAAAAAGGAGAGAAAAGGAAGGAAATCACCATGAAATGTTGCCGAAAATATCCTGTGCGATAAGCGGAAATTGCCTTTACAGATATGTCATCGTTTAGGGGTGGGATAAATATATATATATATATAAAACATATATATTTGCCCAGAAATGTTTTAGCCAGGTGGTTAAGCCATCAACCTACCCCTAGGGAAATACATGTTTGAATATGTATAGGTATTAGGACATAAGGGCCAAATTCCCCAATTGTAGTAAAATTCGCGTATTTCTAATCATGAAAAAAAGCATTACTGGGCAGTTATCTTGTGGTTTGTGGTAGGTTTAAATTAGTCAGCAAAACCTTTAATTAAAAGGTGAAGGAGGTTTTCTAATAATAACCTTCAATATCCTATAATATCGATAATATCTTACAACTTCACACACTCGACAGCCTTCTTGTCTTATTATTCACACATTCTCCCGCCTAATTTTCATTAACTTTTATGGTATCTTTGTGTAATTACTAATTGATTATCCCTCTGCAAACAAAATAACTCGCAGCCAGAATTCCCCCTTCAGAGACTTTTCTTAGCAACTTTTCGGCTACCAAAAAGCCTTTAACAAATTAGCGCCGAAAAAGTTTGGTTTTTCCCCAAAACCCTCTGGCAATCTTTTGAAATATATTTGAGTTTCCATTAAGAGCCAACCAGAGAGCCCGAGCTACTCCTCATAAATGTTGTTTGCAATCATATTTCTGCCAAAGTTAGTCGTCCTTCGGGCGATGAAAATGCTGGCGAACCGGAAGGATAGGTTCGCATGAATATTTAAAATGAGTGACGGACCAAGTTTGGCAAGCTTTAAAAGCCAGCAAAGAAGCAAACAAAACTAACATAAAAGCCAGACACGTATGGGCTGTGTTGCCTACTTTTGTGGGTTGGCTTTCCCTCTTAATTTTCATTTTCATTTTCCAACTCCACACTTTTCACCAGGATAACCAAGGATGATGATGTTATGCCCACGTTTCAATTTGGCCAGCCTAATATATTACTTATTTGCGTGGCCTGTCAGGACTCAGTTATTGATTGGCCAAGGGTGCGTCCACGAAAGCCAGGTATCTCCATAAATTATGAGATATTTGCCAGCCACTGATAGACCCTCTGCTGAATAGTTTGAGGGTTTTTAATCACGACTCGGGCAGGTGTGAGGCACCTGTCGCCCTTCCCAAAGCCAAGTCGGGGAATCCTGCGGCCACTCAATATATCCTGGCGATGCAGTCACCAGACGCCGCCGCGCAGCAATTACTCAGGGAGTCCGGTGGCGGAAACAGAAGCAGACTAATTACCAGCGCTTAATGCTAAGGAATTGCGCCCTAATGAGCGGAATTATCCTGGACCGACCGAAGGATATAAGAAAATAAGAGGTAATAGGAGACTCCAAATGGGATAAGGAACAAAGGAAGAATTTCCATAATTAAATGTGCTTTATCCTTCGCAACTGCGTGAACTTCAAGGCGAAAAATTTATTTGCTTTATGTGCTCAGCTCACTTTAGGTTTTTCGTTTCTTTTCTTTTGTTCGTACGCGCTCTTTGTGATTTGGTTTATCTTCGGTTATTTTAACTATTATTTATTTATCTGCTTCTCTCTATTGTTTGCCACTCGCTGCCACTTAGAAGCTCGTCGAACGCGTTCGCAAAAACCGGACACAGTCGCACGTCCGTTTCGGGCGAAAGTTGTAAACCGAATAAATCTGCGGGCTCGTCGCCGCGTTCCAAGTTACTTTTCTGCCGGTTACTGCCGCCGATGCCTCCTATAGTATATATATGTGTGTATATACTGCCGTAGCTGATACTGATACTTCGTGCGTCGTCGCCGCCGTCACCGTCGCCGGCGCAGCTGTTTTCGGTTGAATGGGACGGCGCATTGAAAGCGGCTTCAATTGAATGGCATTCAATGGTTTCAATAGCTGTTGAATGCCGATAGTCTTTTTTTCGGAGGGTTTAGCCGTCGCTGGAAAGTGGTTGCATTCCAGTGGCCACCAACTTGAACTTGAGGCTTACAGTTTTAAGGGCCTTGCAAATATTTTGTCTGCGTGTTTTTTGCCGCAAATAAACTAGGTCACTTGCCCTGATTGGGGAATTATTATAATATATTCCATGGGCTAGAAATGCATGTGCCTTTTCTGTTTTATTTTAATTTCTTAGTTAAGCAGAGCAACAAGTAGAATTTAATTATTATATTATTTTATTTTCTTTTAATATGAATGATATTTTGTACTGCCTTCCCCATTTCGAATTACTTTCCCTAGACTAATCAATATTTGAAGACTTTTAAAGGCTATAAAAGGTATAATAAAAAAAAAATAATAATATTTTGAACTGCTTTCTATATTTTGCATTACTTTTGCTAGACTGATATATATTTGAAGGCGTTTAAAGACTATAAATGGTTATATTGCCTTGCATTATATTCATATATATATTTATGTACTGCTTTCTCTAATTTGCATTACTTTCGCTAAAATGATATACATATTTTAAGGCCAAGAACCTTAGATAAGTCTATTTAAAGAAATCTGTGATGTTCAGCCTAAAATACTTGTTCAAAGGAAAAATCTAGGTCACTCCCCTGATTAAAATTCTTACATAAGTACTTAAAGTTTACATACAGTGACTACATTTCTTTGTTTCCATTGAAGCATCCTCAATTTCAGCCTTAAAAACTTTCTAAAATGTGTTGCTTATTACATATAAATAATAATTTACAAGGAAGCAAAATATTTTTGAAATTATTTAAAGGTAAAATGGAGGATGCTTTAATGGAGAGAAAGATATTAGTTACTATTTATTATGAACTATGTATTTCTGTAGAATATGGAAACATAAGTGAACTATTTAATACTTCTTATGCTTTAATATAAATATATTTATATATTTATATATTTTCCAATGATTAAAATTGTATTTATTCCATCTTTGTATAAAATTCGAGGAAGTAGAAAATCATTACTCATACCCTCCAGCCTAAAAGTGTCAGATGAGGTGGTTACACAATTTATTACAGGACTAATTACCCCAACATCTAATCATTTGTTTACTCGAGCACAGACTTAATAATTCTATTCCCTAAACATACAGCTTAATCAAGAGATTTACGACTGTTTTTGCGCTTGCGGAGAGCCTCAAAGATCAAAGCAATTAACGCGAATTTAAGGCACTTGTCATACGAGAAGCCGAAAATATTTTGAACTTCCTTGAAGAACAGCGAAAGTGAAATTCTGCAAAGAAAACGCGCCGAAGCTTTATCAAATTTAAGAGCTGGCCATGCGTTTATTTATAGGCCAAACCTGATAAGTCCCCGTGGAGACTATGCTCTCTTGTCCCGGGGCACAAAAGGCGAATTATTTATCCGGTCGTCTCAATTTTCTCGATTCCTCCGCATTTCCCTGGCAGGGAATCACGGGGAGCTGCCACTGACAATGAAACATAAGCGCCCCGACCAAATGTGAACCTGTGTGTATATAGTGTATTAGTTCTTGTCACGAGCGCCTGACATTTGAGCGGCTTGCGAGCTCTTTTATTTTGCAATTTTCCTCACCCCCATTCAATAGAGCCGACCGAGTGATAATATAACAATAATGCTGATGGGCCAACGGCCATATCCCCGGGTGAGACGCAGTACCCAAGAGCACCCTCTGTGTGTGTTTTGCCAATAATAATTTTGCATTTGCACAAGGTCCACGCGGCTCTATCCATGGAGACGATAGGTGCAGCCAGGTCTCTCAATGCGGGAATTTTATTAGTTCTATAAAAAGAAGACTGCAAATTGTAGAGGGGTTTACGAGTGATAGTCCTCATATCTCATATCTAAGATTAGAGGTTTTATTTATCAATACAAGACAGACTTTGGAGCTTAACTATTGAATACAAAGTTTTAGTTCTGGTTGTCTTGTTTTTGATGAATAAATAATTGAAAACCCTGCCTACCTGAAATTATTTGCTCCCTTCTCCCTACTCCTACTCCCTACCAAGTTAGCCCCTTAAATATTATATTCTCCGCCAACCCATTACCAAGTAAATACCATACAACCCTTATAATAACAGTCTATACATAATTCAATCCCTTCCCAACAAGGCCCCCCTTGAGAACCTACATACACCCACAACACACACCATATACACATATAACTAGATGCAAGCCGGAACTTTTACAGCCCCTAAGCTCATCCCGGCCCATCCCATTCCCTTCCAGCCACAGACAAGTATTTACAGTCGTACTTACAGGGCAGGGAGGAGGTGTTCCATGTACATATGAGGCCACCTCTCATCACGGGAACTGTGGGCCACCACCGCGTCCCTGTCATCATGGCGTCAGTCAACTTGGCTCCCGGAATCGAGAGGGTGGCTCCAAGCCACTTCTACTGAGAGCCAGGAGCTCGATACTAGTGCCAACTAATGATGGCTTATACGTACTTAAATGCCGTAATAATTGGCTCTTTATCAGACACTTGTATAATGCAAATTGAAGTTACAGAATTTCCCAAGCCACAATTGAGACAACCAGTGGCTGCCCAGTGTGAGTTAATAAACTATAATTATGTAAATAGCGAATGCATATTTAATTAGGCTTGCCTTCGGGCTGGTTTGTCATCAACCTGTCTTGGGCATACAGGGTGTTGCAAAAAACGAAGATAAACGTGAATCCATATAATAAAAATCAGTAAATGGCACAGATAGATACCAGGAAATACATTTAATCATATTGGGCGAAGATAAACAAGAAAACATAAAACAAAGTCTTAGTATATGGCACAGAAAGATGCCAAAAAATAATATAATCATTTTGGGGTTAACAAATCTTTATTTACCAAGGAAACTAGTTTCACTAACCAATACAAAAAGGTTCAAACTAGGTTTATGCATAATGAACCGCCATAAAATGTGCCATATCCGCATTGGCATTATTAATAACCCTGTAAATCTACATACAACAAAGTGAACTACGATGTAAGCCCGACTCAGACTCAGACTCAGACCCAGCTCAGTGAGTTCCATCTCAAGTTTTCCCTTTAATTGTTAATTAACAAAGCGGAACTTTTAATTGAGGACCAACTGTGTGTGTGGATCTTCATACACCGCGCAGCTTTCCACTCCACTGATAACAGGCCGAGCAATTTGTGTGTGGGACTTGTTTATAGCCCCGTTAATTATGGCACAGATGCTGAATCACGTACGAGTACTTGCCAAAGAGAAAACAAAGCTCTAAGTACAACCAATCGATATATAATCGCAGGCCCATTGTTTATTAATAATATTCCTTTGTACTTTTTGTACTTGTACTTGGGTAATTCACACTCGTGTGTCCAGGCCTCACACTCCATTGCTTATTATCAAAAACCTGTATATCGGATGAGAGTTCCCCGAACACAAAAGACGGGAACCAGCTACTTTCTTGGAATAACTCAGAGCCGAGAGCTGGTACTACGCCTTAGTTTAATTATTCGCTTGGGCCCCATATTTCTAGCAGGTAAGCTGGGTCGAGAGAAATCCCCATCAGCACAAAACCAGAAATTCATTATGTTATTTTGATTTTTAATGGATTTTATATATTCTGCCCAATCACCTACGCTTTATGCGCATAACATTATTTACTTTGGGGGCCCATCAATTCAAATCTATTTCTGATGGCTTAAATAAGTTCCTGGGGGGGTTTCCAAGCAACTTCTCAAGCGCACAGCTGGACATGTCGTGTACTTTCCATTCGCCTTCAAAACACACTCTCTGTTTGACCAACAGCCAAAGCAAATCAATTGTAATCAACCCAGAGGCCAGCTGCTGCTGTTCTCAGCGACTTAAGTTTCATAAAATGCTCGCAAATTGATTTCTTTTGAAAGACAAACAGAAAATGCGGGGACCGATGGAGCGTTATTAAGGGTAAGCCCCTTAGACATGAAAAGGAAAAGTTTCCTCGGAAAACCACAATTAAATGTCAGCTAATGAGAAAATCGGAAGCAGAGCAAATACAAACGCGGCCCATAGGCACATACTTAATATGGAAATAGGCCGACGGGGCGTATGCGTTACTTACTTCCTGCTGCGCTGCCTGGCACTGATATGCAGCCAGCTGATGATCTCCTGCAGCTTCGTCTGTCGGTCCTGCTCCTCGTCCTCGTCCTGGTCATTGTCCTCGTCGCCCGGCGCCGCCCCGCCCACATGCAGGTGATAGGGATCGCGGGTATGGTCGGTTATCATGAAGGTGGGCTTGCTATATCCATAGGGCGAGGACATTTTCACACACAAAACTCAAGCACTCAAGACCCCGAGGTCCGGTCACATCTCTTTTGGCCTGCGGGGGAGAGGCAGACACTTGGCTTAAGCCACTTTCCAATTTTCACTCTGCACTCCTTGGGGCGAATTAATTAAAATTCTTCCTGTCCCACTTCCCGTCCGAGCGATAGATTCTTTTAGCTGCTTGGCTTTCCCTCTCGCGGCTGCCATAAAACTGCTGGCAGTCGGTGGCCTCTCCACATGGCATGGACACCGCCGCCGCCGCCGCCGCCGCCGCCGCTCTTCCGGATTTCCCTCTTGGCCAACTTAAAATACCATTTAATATGGAACGACGAGCGCCGCGTGGAAGGCGCAGCGGCAGAGGCAACCAGAGAAAATCCCTTGTTGCTTTCTATTTTGTCTTGTGCTCATTTATTGACCAGCGTTTGTCTTCTATATAGTATATAGCCTTATATACAGCCACGTTCCCCGGCGGATCTTCTGCCTCAGCATTGAACTTGGCGATGGTCAGTCTCAAGTATTATTTATGGCTGTTTATGTTCTGGTTCCACCCAGGAAGAGGTGCATGTAAATCGTAGGAAATAAGGTACATGGCATTAAGGGAATTACTAGGTGGCATTATATATGCATTATTATACATTATATTATAGTTTTCATACTTTAGAAAATTAAGGAACTTCCAAGCCTTTAAAAGCACATTTAACATGCATATATGTTAGACCCTCTTTAAAAGCCAAGTTTAAATGAATTCTGTGTTCTTCTCTAAGTATTTCTCCAAAGCCCAATATTCCACTTAACTAGCCATATAATTTCTTGTTAGTTTTTATGATTTTCCCCACTTTGACCTCAGCCAATAAATTCTAAAATTAGTCCACTGAACACACGACACTACAGAGCGGCCTCCAAAACTTATTTTCGTTCCGATCAGTCCAGCGAAAAGTTTATAAACCGAACGAATGCATATGTACTTCCACACTTCTTGTACATAATTTAATATATATTTATTTGAAATACGGAAAACACACACCGAGAGTCGAATGTAACACAACAGCGAACTTGAGGTGAAAAGGGTATTTTCCTTAGGATATTACCAATAGATATATGCTTTACTAGGTCGGGCCTCAGTGCCAGCCAAAGACGATGTGGGCCACCAGCAGGTAGACGGTCATCAGGGTGATCTGTCCCAGCATCATGGGGAACACAGTGCGCAGGTATCGGGTGAAGGAGAGCTTGTAGCCGTGCTGCTCTGCGATGCCGGCGGCAATCACATTGGCCGAGGCTCCGTACAGGGAGCCATTGCCCCCCATGGAAGCCCCCAGGGTGAGGGCCCAGATCAGCGGCTGGAGCGGCAGGCCCAGCGATGGCTTCGCCACCAGCGAGGTCACCAGCTTCACCATCATGGCTGTCACCGGGATGCTGTCCAGGATGGACGAGGCCAGCGCCGACATCCACAGGATCATGAATATAGCCATGGCCAGGCGGTGGCCCAAGCTGACCGAGAGGATGACGTGCTCCGTGAGCTCCCCGATGCAGGCGAAGATGCCCAGGCGCTCCACGCACTCCATCATCACGAACATGGCGGCGAAGAAGAGCAGCGTGGTCCACTCGATGCGGTGCATCAGGTGCTCCATGTCGTCGCGATTCAGGATGATCAGCAGCAGGATCACGCCCAGCAGGGCCACCCAGCCCAGGGGCAGGGTCCTCCAGTGTGGCACGGACTGGATGAAGAAGCAGACGATGACGAAGACCAGGGCTCCGGCGGACTGGAAGAGCAGCGTCTTGTTCTTGATGGGATACTGCAATGGGACGGGTTACCTTGCAGCTGTTTCTGGGAGATTACAAGTCTCAAGTCACCTTCTGCTTGAGCTCATCCAGCGTGTGGGTGTAGACCTCGGAGGAGCCCACACCCTTCTGCAAGCGCCGGAGGTTCCTCTTCAGCTGCTTGACCTTTCCCTGGAGGGTTCCCCTGACCAGCTGGGCGTCCTTGGAGCAGGAGGCCACCGCATTGAGGGCCCGCTGCCACACCTTGATCTCCCGCCTCAGCTCGCCCATTTCCTTGGGCTCGTTGAGGCGCAGGGCGTCGATGTTGTGGTAGAAGAGGCGCAGGTACACGCAGCTCTGGACAACGGCCAGCAGGACGCCCGGGAAGGTGTGGGCCACAAAGGTGAGGAAGGTAACGTCCTGGAAAAGGCAGGGGAATTATATAAGATCCGCTTGAGCCACTGGCTGCCCTTACGCTCTCCACAATAAAGTGATTGGTGCTGACTATGATGCTGATGGGATCTCCGATGGGCGTCAAGGCTCCCCCGATGTTGGCGTGTACTATGATGCCCATGACCACGGGCAGCGGGTCCAGCTGCATCACCTCGCACAGCCGTATTGCCACCGGGGTGAGCAGGAGCACGGAGGTCATGTTGTCCAGCACACTGGACACCAGGCAGGTGACCAGGCAGAGGCTGTATATCATGGGCCAGATCTTGCCGCCGGAGACCTCGAAGCAAAACACGGCCAGGTAGTCAAAGACCCCGGTCTCCGTCAGTATCAGGATGATGAGCATCATGCAGAAGAGCAGGGTGAGCAGCTCCATGTCCATCCACTGGATGATCTCATCCATATTGGGTCGATCTGAAAGGGTTAAGTAGGTCATAAAGTAATTCAAACGGAGAAGTCTGGGCTAATCCTTGCCATTGAAGCAGGCCAGAGCCGTCACCGAGAGTATTGAGCAGATCATGGCCACGAAGGGTCTCTCGAAGAGCTCCCACACCAGCAGGGCGTAGAATATCAGCAGGATCAGGCCGGCCAGGATGCTGCCCGTCCTGGCGTTCACTATCAGGGGGTTGTAGTTCAGGACAATGGCCAGATCCGTCGCCACGTCGCTGTGGATGTGCAGGCGGAACTCACTGTCCTTCCCGGCCAGCAAGTCGCTCAGCTCCTCGGTCATCTGGTAGGTGCGATTACTGGCCACAGCCGGAGCACGCTCCAGCTCCTCCTCGGGGAGCAGAGGCAGACGCCAAGCTGGCAGGATGTCCTGCGGGAAGAACATAAATGTAATATGATTGTTCTTACAATTTAAATGTGAATTCTGCCCTATTCAGAGGTCTTTGTTAGGTAATACCCACCTGGAACACCTGGCTGCGGTTCTCGCCAAGGTAACTCGACACCTGCGGCTGCACAGTCAGATATCCGAAGCTCGCAGTCTCGTTTTCAGCGGCATCCAGCGTGGAGAGCTCCCTGAAGGCGCCGTGGATCTTCAGGCGGAAGTCGCCACTGGGTTTTTGCAGCAACTTGAAAACTATGTACATCTTTTTAGAAAATAAACCCAATAAGAGCGAAGAGTAACTCACACTTGCCCTGCCCGCCCTGCGGCACATCGATGGTCTTCTCCAGCAGATGCTTCTCGCCCACGGAGATGAGCACCACGGCGGCCAACAGCCAGAAGATGAGCAGGCCACCGCGCTTCCAGAGCTGGTCCCGCTGCCGCTGCTCCTTGGAGCGCTTCGACTTGTGGTGGAGGCGTCTGGCCTGGGTCTTGGCATTGCCGGGACCATTGGCTGGCTCATGGTCGGAGTGGGTGGTGGCCTCGTCATCGGTGGCGTTCTCATCCCCCGGCCGGCTTTTAATGTCCAGGAAATCGGAGCCGGCGTAACTGGAACCCGGTTCGTCCTGCAGGCGACCAGGGTTCTTCGTGTCCACCTCACCATAGTCAGCGTAGTCCTCCTCCTCCTCGTCGTCGTCGCTCGCTCCAGCAGAGGAGCCTACAAGTGGATTATTGTGCATTTTGAATAATTTACTGCCGAGGGCTCAGCTATACGTGGCGTGTCCTCGAGTGCTTCACAGATTATTGATTTAGATGTCATGGATTATACAAATGTGTACACCGGGAGAAAGGCAATCAAAAACCCAGATTATGCCCTCGTGAGAGGCAAAGAAAACCGGGAAAACAGACGATATTTACTCGAATTGTATTAAGAATAAGTTTCAAAGATAACAAAGATGATGATCTTTAGCATTTAATTGGGAAATGAATGCTCCCTTTTAATCATATTTCATTAGATTTATTATTTAGTAATTTTATAAAAATTATTGTATTAAAATTCCCCCTGCTCACTCACCGTGAATCCGGTCATTCTCCATTTGAAAGCTGGCCATGCTGGGATCATGTCGGATCTCGGCGGGCAGGGCCCGCCACACCTGGAGGGATTGCTCGGTGACCTGGGCGGCGGCCACCTGGTTGTGCTGGCAGCCACTCATCGGACTCCGGTGGCGCATCTCAATGCCAGACCTGTCCCGGCCGGGGCTATCCGGGCGTAAACGGAAGGTTTCCCGCAAGCCCATGGCCCGGAAAAATCAGCCAAATGCGAAATGCGAAATGCGAAAAGCGAAAGCGAGAAGCGGAGAAGCTGCCAGAGAGTGAGCGTGGGAGGTTCTCGGTTTTCACGGGAAAAAGCGAGGAGCAGCAGCGAGCATCTTTGCCGCACACGAGGCACGAGGCGACTGAACGGCATCAGAATCTCTACGCCGACAGACACAACAAATCCGAGACCCAGTCCGAGGCACAGCAGCGGCGGGGCTTCGGCTTCCATTCAGCCGCCGTCGCTGCTTTCAATATTGAAAGTGAAACCATTGTCGCCGTTTTCCAGGATGGCGCAGGCGCCTTGCAATCTCGCGATTCCCTTGTTTTGCTAGCCGCATTCGCTGCTCCACTCCATGCGCCGGGGAGGAGGTGCCCCCGGTGTCCATCAACAAGTTTCGCACTTGGCACTGTCACGCCATGTTGTAACTTATTCAAAGATAAACGCTTTCCCATTCAATTCCGTCCTGGTTGCACTACATCACTCATACGACAGGGAGGTCTTCATACATAGAGTTCTTATTTCGAGCGAGGGGTGGAGAGGTGGAACCACCTTGTGGAGTGCACCTCGCGACCTTGAAGTGAGCTTGGGAAAAGTTTTCAGCATTTTCAGTAAGAGGCATAGAACTATTTTAAAGTCAAACCTGCTATAAATAAGCTTGTGCTATTATTACTAAACAAATACTTGAGAACTGAGTGCGCGCAGAAAAGATTTATTGCATATTTTTAGGTACATGCAAAGAAACCTTTATTTATTTATTTATGAAGCGGTTACCTGTAGTTACAATTTAAAAAAAATCTTCAAGTAAGCACTCTGAAAACTTAAAGTCAATTTGAAGGTTACGACGCTTCAGAGAATTTGTAAGTAGCCCTTGAAACTTTAATTTTTTTTCTCAATTCTGTGTTTTAAAAGTCGCTTACCCATTATTCTCGGATTCGGAAACCTATTAGTCTCATATAAGTACACAGGCTTCTCAACTATGAATTCTAAAACGTAATTGATTTAAAAAAATTGCTATTTTAATAAAATCACAATACTTCTGCCTTTGAGCAATTAAATTAATTAAAGTTAACTATACAAATATGTGATAGAAAAGGTTTAAATAAAATAACTATATCTTATTTTAAATTCATTTTTTTGAAAGGAATTCTAAAAAGATTTTGTGGTTTTAGGGACTTTTTCAACCTTTTCGAATTAGAAACTACGATTTCGCTATTGCCTAATATTCTAGTCGCTCCTTAAGAAAAGAATGGCCCTATTTAGCTTTGAAGACGATTTGGGAAGATTCACCACCTCTTGGCTTGAATAAAGTCAACGAAATTTTATTAAGTATATTTAAGTTTGCGATGAGTTTTTAAACATTAATATTTACATAAGTAACGTGTCCCAAAACTGCTGATTTAGTAAGCATGCCCAAACGAATAAGTGACCTGTATGCTTATTTATAAAAATATAAATGTACAAAAGAAATATTTGCGAAAATGCATTCAAGGCATTAAGCAAACACAATTTTAACAGAATTTAAAGATACAAAAGTCGATCGCAGTACTATCCCTACCACTGCTCCAACTCCAAGGCCTACCACATGCGTGCCAACACCGCCACCCACTACAATAACTACCACAAGTTGTCCACCGGTTATCACGACAACTACACGTCGTCCTTGTCCTTACCGACCCCAACCTCCTTTCCAAATCCCACCGGGATCTTGGTGGTATCCCAGCCCTGTGTGGCCGTGGCAGCACAACCCCGTTTACCAGTGGCAGTGGCTTCAGTTACCCGGATGGCCTCTACCCGGACAGAATCCTCAGTGGCCATATCCGCAATCGCCCTGGCCCTGGCCCAAGCCAGTTGTGCACCAAGTTGACTGCGACTGTGAAAACATATGCGAAAATCTATTGAAGGGAGTCAAATACCAGGAAGATCTCATCAGAAAGTGTTTGTGTTCACGTGCGTAAGTATTTTATATACTTGTCTTATTTAATAACTTGTTATATGTTATCTATTGAAATAAAATGTTTAATATTATTAATTACAATTATGGGACTGTTCCAATAAAAAGCCATAAGTTCCTTCAACAGTTGAAATAACCCCACATCGTCGCAGCTAACAAAGCTCTTCTTGACTGAATGAATGGCTTTGCCTTCTATTATATTAAAAGTGAAATCGCCTAGGATGGCGCAGGCGCAGATATATATTTTGGATTCACATGTTTTGCTCGCCAATCCGTCAACAAGTTGGCATTTCGTACGCCCGCCCTTGTCTACACTTTGCCAGATTATAATTCATTGAAGTGCCCACCATTACTCATACGACATGTCGTCCCTCCACACAGTGCTAATCCAACCGATAGCTGACTTCCAGCCAAGTTTAACGACCAATTGTCGAGGGGATTGCAGACCCCATTCTACCATGAAGTAAGGACATTGGTCGGCTATAAGGAAAGCAGGGCTAGAAAGAATAGTAAATTTATATAAGGTGTCTAAAAATGTGACTTACTGGTATTATCTTTAAGGTCGGTTTTCTATGATCTCCTCTTACTAATATTATTATTATTAATTAAACTTTAGTATTAAACTTTAAGACTCTACAAGAATGTTTTTCATAGAGCATTCACACCTCTATTAAAAATAAAGACTTCTCATCAACGCAACCCATAATTTGCTGGTAATTTATCAACATCTAGATTATTATCCCAGCTGATGGATTATGCTTCAGGTCGATTAGTACCCAATTACCAGGGTCCTTCCCAAGCCACACAGAGTTCGTCCTTCGGCCAGGTGGACTTGCACAATGAGCAGATGTTAACTGCTTGCCTTTTCGCTGCTGGTTGTTAACTTGTTCGTATAAATACACAGTGTGCCAATTCACAAGCACAACAATCAGTGGTGGACCCCACACCGCTCAGGGCACCAGCAGCAAAGCAAATAACAAGTTGTTGTTGACACACAGGAGTCGTCCGGGTGAGCCTTAGTTAGGCATTTCAGTCCAGGCTAATTCTAGTAATAAATGCTACAGCAATTTAAGTGTTTAATATACATTGAATGGCTTGAAAGAGTTAGTAGTTAACTTTCAGATAGTTTATTTATTAAAGCTTTTTTAAAGTCAATCACTATTTCTCATTTATAGGGACACCCCAATGGACACACACGTTCCGACAAAAAAAGGGCACTTCGCCGCCCATCTACCCCAAAAAGAGGTCGCGGGTGGCTTTGGCTTGGCCCCATTTAATGGTTAGCGCGCAAAAAAGTAATATTTATTGTTGTGTTTTCCCTCATAAGTGGACATGGCGGCCCAAACGAAAGCTCATTCAGCGCTGGACAGGCGAGCTGACTAGGTGCAAGGCGGAAAATGCCATCGAGGGTGGAAGACCTTCGTGCAGCACTTCACCTCAGGAGAGACAACTTGAGTGGACGATGGGCTGCGGCTCGTCCATGGACACGCAGACGAATCCTGTCGTCACGGAGGTTAGCTCGGAAATGCAATCGCGGCAGAACGCCGGAGTAACGGTAATTGCGGTTGACCCAGGAGACCACCAGCACCACCTCCTGCCATAATCAATACCATCCGTTGTCCACACACAGAACATTGTCGAGCAATATGTGCGCCTGGACGAGCAGATCGACAAGCTGGAGGGCACCTGTCCTGGTCCGCGGATGGCCACCGCTGAGGCCTGGCTGGATCACCTGCAGAGCAAGCACGAGGCGATGCTCGGACTTGAAGGCACGGATGTGGCCCCGCTGCGGGAGAGGGAACGTGGACGGGAAATGCAGGGGGAGGAGGAGGGTTTGCCCCTTCCAAATTACACAATGGCCGGCCGGCAGCAGGGCAATCAAATTGTGGCCAACACGCCCACCAAGGACCTGGCCCAGGCAAGTAACGACCTGCAATTAACGTATGTGATGAAATTAGCCCGAGTCTATTATTAACATTCGCCTCCGCGCCGTTTCCGGTTTAGCTTGCCTACAATCTGGGCGTAATTGGCGATGCCCGCAAGGCTTCCATGCACGAGGACTTTTTTGCCAACCTGAGCGAGTCCGCTTTGTATTTGCTCAGCATACGATATTATGGAGAACTGCTGGAGCACACGAAGGAGCGTCTGAAGACGCTGGTCGAGAGCTATGCCGAGCTGAACGAGTTATATGTGAAGCAGGATGGGATTATAGCCTACATAAGTGGTGGAACCTATATGACCCGGCTGGAGGAGAGCATCGACGAGCAGTTGGAGATGGCCCGGGATACTAGGGATAAGCTGGGCAGTGCTTTGGAGCAGTGGCGCATTTGCGGGTTATTGCTCAGAGCGGCCGCCAATTCCTCGACGCAGGCACTGAAGCAATGGCGGCAGCTGGGCAGGATGATGTGGGTCTCATGGTAAAATGGAACTGTTAGAAGCGATTGCTGATGTTTCATCTCTTCCAGCGATCCCAAGCAGAAGTTGCAGTGGGCTTTGGACTGTCGCAGTCTCCTCCACGCCTCTATGATATCTCTGGAAGCCGCGCAACTGGCTTTGCCGCATGTGGAACTGAAGTATTTGAGTCATCGCCAAGTCCTGGCTGTCAAGCACTGCAATACCTACCTGATCACGGACATAGCCAACAAGGCTCGGTGAGTAAAGTCGAACCAAGTTCTCTTCAAGCCATAATTAAGTCTGAGGAATCCCTTTCAGCTACGAGCATACCACCCGCGTGTTTACCAGCTACGAAACGAACATGTCCAAGACCTGCACTTGGTTGTACGAGACCTTCAACAATACCCTGCGCTCAGACTTTGACAAGGCGGAGGCAACAGTGAGCGGGCTGGCAAAGACGCTGCGAGATCACCGCGAGGAGGTCTTCAGCACAGTGCGAAAATGACCAGAAATTTGCTCAAAATTAATGAAAAGGATACTTTTGTACATTACTTTAATAAAGAATAGGCATAGTTTTAATACCAATAGCTCTTGGCTGGCGTGCGCTCCTCCTTGATGCCCATATCTTCCATGATGTCCATTTCGAAAGTGGCCAGCTTCGGCTGGAAGGTGATCTCGCCCACCACAGCGGCTGAAAATAAAGTGAAACTTATAGAGCACAGAAGTAACAAGAAAAATCAGCTGCCTACCTGGTGTATCCTTCTCCCGTTCTATATATGCATTCGGCGTTTTGTAGTCATGCGTCTGGTTGTTTGTCTCCGGGATGGGTATGATTCGGCCCGATCGCATGGACACGCGCACCTTCTCACCCTCCTCCGTGAAGCGCCACTCGAAGTCGGTGCCCTGCAGATCGGAAGGATCCACCAGACGGATGTCTTTGGTGACATGGAGTGGGGCCTCGGACTTGATGATGATGCCTGGGAACTCCTTCTCGCCGCCCACTTTGCGGTAGTGCCAGTTGAGACCCTCCACAATGACCCAGTTGCGCTCGGGTATCACCTGAGTGACAAGGCCCTGTTTTCCCTTGTCCTTGCCAACCAGCACTTCGATGCGATCGCCGCGGAAGAAGCTCCAGTCCTCTGGAAATGTATGAGTTATAGACTGAGACCATTACAGCATTAGAACCCTCACCAATTGGATCCACGAGCACCTTGCGACGCACTGTGCCAGGCATGTTCTGCTGCCGGAACTGTCCCGTCCATGAGCGGTTCGTTGTGTAGCGAAAACGCTTGCGCTCCACTGTGCGTGGCAGGTAATTGCGTTCCTTTGGCGTTTGCCAAAAGACCTGTGTTCAGTTCATAGAGAAATGTGTTTTGTTATTACAAATTGTTTTCCATATCTGTTACGTGAGCCTTTTTAAGCACTTTTCCAGGAGAAGAGCTCTCTCTCTCTCACCTGCTTCTTGCTTCGCTCGATGTACTCTTTGGGCAAATTGGAGAAGTTCTTCAATTTGCTGGACAGAAATTGTGTTATTCGCATTTTATACAATTAATTCAACAATTAACAAAATAACTAAGAAATTCAGAAATAAATGCGGCTTGCAAGCAGCTGTTTTGATTAGAGGGAGAAACATTCAAAACGACGCGTCAACATTTGGTGTGTTATGACCGTTAATACGGAGAGTTACATATATCAATATTGCCAATAATTTAAGCAATTGAATTTAAAAGCCTGCTGAACATTCTGTAAATCAATATTATTTATGTTGAATTTGACATAGGCAGGTATTATTCTAATTTACAAATTTACAAACAACGCGTATCGTTTTCGTGTAAACACCTTCCCTGTGATTGGCAAAAAACTGCAAAGAAGAAGCAGCTGTTTTTTGCGCTGTTCTTGGATTTTTTATCGTTCCCCGCAGCCCTAAATTGCGATGCAAACCGGCTTATTATAAACAAAAGGTAAATGGCTAGACTACTTAAGTGTGGACACGTGCGGGCGCACTTCCATTGGAAGCAGCACTGGCGTAGTGAGAGCATCTGTGCATCTGGCCGAGAAGGGGCCTCGTCAACTGCCGAGCTTAGTCATATCCATATCACCGTCGCCGCACACTCACTTACACACACCGATAACGCAGTTCCAGTCCGGCAATAACATCTTCGATATGTCCTACCACATAGATATGGAAGACCACGCCGAGCCGGAGCCCGTCCTGCTCTCGAAGCACGCCAAGAACCTGCTGCGCTTCCTCAATCTGTTGCCGGCACGGATGGCCTCGCACGATAACACCAGGTGAGTGGGGGGACCCTACAGTGTCCTTGGACTCTTGGAATTAACTTTTCTATATGCTCCAGGAGCACCATTGTCTTCTTTGCTGTCTGCGGCCTGGATGTCCTCAATTCGCTGCATTTAGTGGCACCGCAGCAGCGGCAGGACATCATCGATTGGATCTACGGCGGATTGGTGGTGCCACGCGAGAGCGAGAAGAACTGCGGTGGCTTCATGGTGAGCATAAATTCGCGTCAGTCGTCGTCTGTCAGGTGAACAAACAGCCCAGCCAGTTGGCAAGTTAAATAGAATCGCTCAGAGCACACCCATCCCTCCGATTCCGATCCCCATTCCTTATCTCTTTACGTGGCCCGGAAGCAGACACTGCGGCAGACCTTGCTGCCGGTTACTTCGGGGTATTAATTGTTTATCCAGCGTATCACAATTCATATTCCTTCTGGGGAAAGTTATCCAAGGGGCGACGTTTATTTTGTTACCCGTCGGCGCGACATATCAAGGTTGTGGATTGCATCTACAACTGCTGTCAAAAACTGGGCATAAATTCAAGTTGTTTTTCATCTTTATTGTATACATGTTGCGATCTGGAAAGTTTCGGGTTCCATTAACTCATTTGTAATTAAATTAATGGGCAAGAAGCGCAGCCATAAATAAAAAATATGTCTCTTCTTTGTGCTTAACTTCGGAAGAGATATAAATTACACATTTACTTACTCAAAATGATCATATATTTAATAGTAGGTATTATTATTCCAGTACTAACTTTATTTATTTAACTTAACTTCCTGAGAACTATAAATGTAAATTAAGTGCTGTTCGGTTTTTCCCGTGCAATGTAACTTGAATTCACCTTGCTATTATTGCTCCAGCTCCGCTCTGCAAATATGAATACATAATTGCGGGGGAAGTAGTTTTCCCTTTACTTGCGCAACAACTAGATTCTATAGTCTCACTCCCAACTGCTGCCACCTTGGTTTTATCACGCCACGCTTTATCAGCGACGAGAACAACATGCAAAACCACTTTAAAATAGATCTATTAATTGGTTGTCTTTGCAGGGCTGCCGCGCTATGGTGCCGAAAACGGATGACGTCGCGCTTCTGGAGTGCATGCGGAAGTACCAGTGGGGCCATTTGGCCATGACTTACACTAGCATTGCGGTTCTGGTTACCCTGGGCGACGATCTGTCCCGTCTGGATCGCCAGAGCATTGTGGACGGTGTGGCTGCTGTTCAGAAGGCGGAAGGCAGCTTCGGCGCCTGCATCGATGGAAGCGAGGATGATATGCGATTTGTTTACTGCGCCGCCGCCATCTGTCACATGCTGGACTACTGGGGCAACGTGGACAAGGAGGCCATGTACCAATTCATCATGCGGAGCATGCGCTACGATTACGGTTTCAGCCAGGAGCTGGAGGGCGAGGCCCACGGCGGCACCACGTTCTGCGCCTTGGCCGCCCTTCATCTCAGCGGGCAGCTGAAACGTCTGGACGAGGAAACAGTGGAGCGGATGAAGCGCTGGCTCATCTTCCGACAGATAGACGGATTCCAGGGTCGTCCCAATAAGCCAGTGGACACCTGTTACTCCTTCTGGATAGGCGCCTCGCTGTGCATTCTGAATGGCTTCGAACTGACGGACTATGCCAGGAACCGCGAGTACATACTGAGCACGCAGGACAAGCTGATCGGTGGCTTTGCCAAGTGGCCGCAATCCACGCCCGATCCGTTTCACACGTACCTGGGCCTCTGCGGTCTTGCCTTCACCGGTGAACCGGGCCTAAGTGCCGTCAATCCCAGTTTGAACATGTCCATGGCTGCATGTGTTCACTTGCAGCACCTGCACGAGCAGTGGCGGTCGTCGGAATCGGACCTCGGCCTCAGTTCCGCTGCCCAGCTGCAACTACAGCTGGCGAAGGAGGGCGACACGACGACTGCAACAACTACCTCTACATCGCCATTGATTCCGACACAATGATGGGAGGAAAGCGTATCGAAGTCCGTGGGGAAAAGCAAGTCAAAGCACACACTACTGTATTTATATTGGCCGCTTTTTAGCCACGCGTTTATACCTGTTTTTTGTATTGCGGGAAGCCCGAGCTTTTGGAGGGAGGAAATACGTTTATTGTACAGCCTATATTAATGTTAACAACGAGAGTAAGATTAAGCCTAATGTTAAATTAAAGCGTCCCATGCCGATGCATGTATTTACAGCAAGCCTCGGAAAGCCTCCTCGGTCTGTTTTTTGGTCCGTAGCCAGGATTAATCTCTTTAGTTACACCTGCAGGAACAGGCGGTGGTGCTGCATGGCCGGCAGGTTGTAGCCCATACCCGGCCGATCGATGTGCACACGTCCTCGGAGCGGGGCCAGAACCCGTTCCGTGACCAGCGGACAGCGCTGCACCATCAGCGACTGCAGCAGGGGGCAGCACTGGGTGAGGGCGCTGCGGGTGAGAGGGGAGTAGAGCTAGTAAACAAGAAAATCGCTTGGATAGAAGTCGTTCAGGTTGTGCAAAGCCTGTTGCTGCTGCTGTGGTGGCGGTCGATCGATGTAGAGGCACCGCTGTCGGAGCGGCGCCAACGAGCGTTCCGTGATCCGAGGACAGCGGCGTATGAACAGGGTACGGATGCGCGGACACTGCACTGCCAGAGCGCTGAAAAATACCCAGATGCAGATGCAGATTGGCCAGGTTTGCCTCAGAAACACCACACAGACACACACACGGCACGAACAGAACTACAGCAAAAGGAGAGAAGAACAACAAGGGCTACTTACTGCACTCCATAGTCGGATATAGCCGCACAGCCAATCAGGTTGATGTGCTCCAGATCCCGGCAGTAGTTCCCGATCTGGATAAGCACCTGATCGGTGACACTGGGCGTATTGGCCAGCGACAGGACGGTGAGCTTGTTCAGCCTCCGGAAGAAGATGATCAGGCAGCGCTCGCCAATGGCGCCGCAGTGCGAGATGTCGAACTCCACTAGCTTGCTCTGGTGCAGCGTCAGGGCGTCCACAGCCCCAGTGGTCAGCCACTGGCATTTGGACAGCTTCAGCACCCGCAGCTCTTTGCACTCCACAATGATAGGTTGCAGCGACAGGGCCGTGATGTTGATGCACTCGTTCAGGTTGACGGCCCACAAGCGTTTTTTGTTGTTGGCCAGCAGCGGGAGCAACAGCTCGTCCGTCAGCCAGCGGCAGCGGGCCAAGTGGAGAACCTCCAGACGGTGGCAGGAGCGGGCCAGTACCCGAAATCCCTCTTCCATATTGCTTGTATTGTTTCCAGAGAGATGCAGCTCCTGACGCTTTTCCAGTGCCGCCTCCACGAATCGATGGGCGGTGCGCGAGCAGCAGCGCAGGTTGAAGAGATCCTTGAGTGACAGGTAGACGGCCACCTGCGGGATGAGCACATCGTCCCAGCAAACGTCGAAGAGCGAAAGGGGCGTGCCTGTCCTTGAGGATTCCCTAGTACTTAGGCCAACGCTGGCCATGGCCACCAGATGAGCCTCCTCCTCGGGGTGTAGGGTGCACATGAGTGCGCCTGAGGATGATCTACTGTGATCTACTGCCCAGCAGCTGCCCTCCTGATCCACAATCCTCAAGAGCTCCAAATAAAACGTAATACTTTTGTTTACCTCACAACAAGCTATCAGCTGATGCCATTCACACAGAATCTGGCTTGCAATATAATTATAAACAGCTACAAAATAGCCAAAACAAACAGTACCCGCCAAATTTCAAGCTTAGTAGTAAGCCACGCCGGAGTTGTCGCGGATCCAGTCCAACTGGGTGGTGACACGGGTGAATCCGGAGGGCAGACCGGCGGTGCAGCCGTTGCCGGCCACCCAGGAGGTGACTCCCGCCAGACGACCGCCGTCGTGGAGCACCAGGGGCCCGCCAGAGTCGCCGGAGCAGGTGGACTTGCCGCCAGCAGTGGACACGCAAAGGATGCCATCGGGCTGGTTGCCATAGGTGCGGGAGCACTCCGAGTTGCTGATGATCTGAAGGTCGACGCACTCCATCCAGTCGGGTTGGGATCCGGAAGTGGTAAGTCCCCACCCGCAGGCCACGGCCCACCAGCCGTCGTACATGTTGTAGCGGTCGTTGAAGCTGGGCAGCTCCACCTTGTTGACCAGGTTCCAGAAGTCCACGTGCGGGGTGCGGATCAGGGCGATGTCGTTGCCGTTGTCGTTGGGCCACCTGCCGTTCTGAATGAAGTTGCCGCTGCCCACGGTGTGGGTGAACTGGGCATTGGTGCGCCAGGAGGCTCCGTAATAGATGGTCACCTGTCCGGCGCCGTTGGTGCAGTGAGCAGCAGTCAGCACCCAGTCGTGGGCGATGATGGAGCCGCCGCACCACCAGCCTCCGTTTCCGCTGAAACCCAGGCCGACGGTGTAGGGCGCCTTGCCCTCGTATGCCGGGTAGCCATTCACAATGCGCCCATTGATTTTGGTGTCTCCGGACAGGTCCTTGGGGTGCACCTGTTGGACGGTCTCCGCGGAGACGGCGGCCAGAGCCAAAGCCAGTACGACGAACACTTTCATTGTGAATGGGCCAATGGTGCCTCCTCCAGAGCTTCAATCGATTTTATAGCGCCTTCTTATCACCGTCTGGAGAATCCCCACTTGGTCTTATCCTATCTCCACGGGTGCATCAGTAACCGCAGACGAAAGCCTGCTCATACCAAGGGAAATTAAAAGATAGCTTATTGGAATATTTGAGACTCAAGGGGCCCAGTTATATGGTTGAATGCTATGGACTAATGCCACGCTTCAGTTGTGGCTCTCGGTATGAATGGGGGGCTTATCTAGGAATTATCAACGGATCTACTCCAAGAGATGCGTGCACTACGATAGCGACCCACAATCAGAAACGAAAACAATTCCCAAGTGAAGTGGCAAGTCATGAGCTCGTATTGAGTGGATCGGTTAGATCTCGTTTTGAAGTCCTCCCTGGACTTTAACTCCTCCACTGGAGTTATGATAGGACGCAGGAAATCTGTCACTGATAGGTGAAGACGTGCAAACCTATCTGCATAAGATGGTCGTCAAGTGGATTGAACCCGAATCAGGAACGTTCATTCGATGGCAATCGATTTAGGTTTGTTTCAACTAGAACATCTCTTAAAATATGGTTTTAATGGATTAGTTACCCTAATATATAATATTACAGGGCTAAGTCCATTGAGTTAGGAGGATAAATTGTTCTATAGATCCCATATCTGGAGATTGTGGATGTACTTTAATAATAAACAATGAGGCTTAGTTTCCACTGAAGAGTGTTTATAGTTTTATACTATTCTAGAAAGCTTTCTTAAGTACCAAAGGAGACCCACTCCACTCTGGGTAATGCAGCCATCGAAAAGCCCCCACTTGGCCTCATCCTATCTGTACGCTTTCGTAGTTACCGCAGACGCAGAAAGCCTGCTGATACCAGTGGAAATTAATAGATTTAATAGATAGCCCGGGAACAACTAGTAGTATTTAATTGTTGCCGGAGCATACTCTTGATAGGTGATGGATTACCAAAAGGCGGTAATGTAATAAAATAATAAAGAAAATAATTTTCTCTTGAAGGTCTAAAAAGAAACAGCTTAATATAACTATAGTATGTACTTAAACATATAAACCTTCATATTGATCCATCATTCTTTGCAATATTTTAGACCCAACTTGTCACCTAAAACAGTGGCCATGCGATGAATGGCTCATGAGGAGTAGGTGGCGGTGGAGAACGGGTCGCGTTGAGTGGGGCAAATCATGAGCCGGAAAGTGAGTAGATCGAGTAGATCAGACTCTGGAGTACCCTGTTGCGATAGTCAAACTAAACTTAAACGTGGAGGCATGCGAAATTAGCTCGATAAGATTGCCGGTAAGTGGATTGAACTCTTGAGTATCGGGGAAGATCTCAGATATGCCACTCAGTTGGAGGTATATAAATCACCGCCAGGGCGTGGAGTCTCCAGTTGGATTCGTAACCAAGTATCAACATGAAGCTGTTCCTTGCTGTCCTGGCCGTGGCTGTTGCCTGTGGCGCCGCTGTGCCCACGGAGGTGAAGCCCGTGCCCCTGAAGGATGCCGAATTGGGCGCCGCCTCCATTGAGGGTCGCATCACCAACGGCTACCCGGCCCACGAGGGCAAGGTGCCCTACATCGTCGGTCTGGGCTTCAGCGGAAACGGAGGCTGGTGGTGCGGTGGCTCCATCATCGGCAACACCTGGGTGATCACCGCCGCCCACTGCACCAACGGCGCCAGCTCAGTGACCATCTACTACGGCGCCCTGTGGCGCCTGCAGGCCCAGTACACTCACACCGTCGGCAGCGGCAACTTCCGCCAGCACCCGCACTACAACCCAAACAACCTGAACAACGACATCTCCCTGATCAACACCCCGCACGTGGACTTCTGGCACTTGGTCAACAAGGTGGAGCTGCCCAGCTTCAACGACCGCTACAACACCTATGCCGGCTGGTGGGCTCTGGCCTCCGGATGGGGCAAGCAATGCGATAACTGCGCCGTCGCTGATTACCTGAACTGTGTGGACTCCCAGATCATCGATCGCAATGAATGCGCCGCTGTCTACGGCACGGATGTGATCACCAACGACGTCATCTGCACCTCTACTCCCGGCGGCAAGTCCACCTGCTCTGGCGACTCTGGCGGTCCCCTAGTGCTTCACGACTCCGGCAAGCTGGCCGGTGTCACCTCCTTTGTGGCTTCCGCCGGATGCACCTCAGGTCTTCCTGATGGCTTCACCCGCACTACCAGCTTCCTGGACTGGATCCACTCCCACACCGGCATCGCCTACTAAGCTTCCTTGTCGTTGTTGGAATAAATTCGAAATCAATTTGCATGTATTCGGAAATTGTTTTGCAATTCAAGGATCTCCGGTTTATTGTGGGCTTGGAAGAGGGATCTCCACTTGCAAGGTTCACCTTAAACATACGTTTAAAAATAATTCATAAACCCTATCATTTCTAAGGATAAGGAATAAATCCTTATCGGTAGCTTTCGACCCAAGGAACTTGATTACCTTTGAGGAAAGTATAATGTTTCGATAAGATTAGGGTTTTTGCGCATTATTCATTAATTTAGAATCATATCGAAGCATATATATATATATATATATACATATATATATTATGTGTTCGGTAATACATTAATCAATTTAAATAGATAGATTATTGTATATTTATGAAACTGATTAGACAGTCTTATTTTTGCATCAAGATAGTTGACAGCAAGTAAAAAAAACTAATAATATGTAAATGAATGTATATCACATAGAATATACAAAACTTCTTTGCCAAATATAAAATAAGAGATTTGTATCCTTACTAATTTTTAGATATTATAATATTTTTACAATTTTTTTAATCATATCGCCCATTATAATTTCTTGCGAATTTCTGTGCATTCTAATTAAGTGCGATTAGCATGAGCTATCTACCGTCAAGGGACGATCCTGTCATATGTATATTTAAAACATCACTAATTAACTTCGTTTCCCATACTTAGCCTTACTGACTGTGATAGCCAACTGAAGTGGTTTCCGATCGTTGACATAGTTTATGCTCGTCTCGAGGGAATAAACATATAACATCTTTAGCTAGCCGAAGCATGTTTAAATTGTATACTTAAGGAGTGTCATTATAGTGAACTATTAAGGGGATTTCTAAGTAACAGCTATTTCAGTTTTATTGAATCTGAATGAGAATATGATCAAGATCAATGAGAAAGATATCCTTATCGCTTTACCAAAGCACGAACACACCAATCAGAATCAGGACTCTACGAGTACACTTTTATGTCAAAAACAAGTACTAAATAAAGTCTCGCGTACTTCTTAATTATTTAATTTGTTTACTGCCAATAACTAATATGGAAAATTAGTTAAGTGGAGAGATCGTTGTGATTTGTTTAAAAGTTTATAGATATGATTAGATAGAAAGGTCTGAGTCCAATCAAGACAAGACAAAGGCTGCGATAAATTGTAATAAAACTATACAAAACATGCTGAGAGAAACCGAAATATTTATACTTCGTCTCCAGCGCCGGCTGCCTACCACTTGGACTGGATCCGTGACCACACTGGCTTAGAGATGTAAGAGTAAGTAAGAGAATAGTTTCCTTAAATAAAACGATCGTTTCAAAATTTAAATATCAGCAGCTTGCCAACTATCGCGCAATCGGATTGAGCTGGTCACACTGCACACCGCTTTTGTTGTTTGTTTATTTTTCCGCCAAATTCTGTCGCAGATTGTCGCAACATGTCCACCTGCAGTGCGTCCGAGATAGCGGAGAAGAAGCGCATTGCCCTGTCCAAGCTGCAGGCCAAGAAGTCCCAGCTCCTGGCCAGCGCGAATGGCGGCAGACCAAGCACGGCTCCAACCGGCAGTACCCAGCAACAAGTCCGGAGTGGAGGTAATGGTAATCCCAATCAGCCGCAGGCCAAGTCTCCGCTGAACTTCTACCGTTCTCCCCCGACGGCCCAGCAGAAGATCAGCCGAACTGGCCCCACCGCCTCCTGCAGCGACAACAAGAGCTCCTCCTTCCTGAACGCCTTGAAGACCATCAAACAAACCTCCGCCCGGGAACTATCACGCAGTGCAGCACATCCTTACCAGCGTCCAAATGGCGGCGACAATAACCGAAGCAAGCCCACGCTCTCGCTAGCCTCAGAGAAGGATAAGCAGCCAGTGGCTGCGGTATTTCGGAACTCCATAACCTGCAACCTCTACATGATCAGCGCTCATCGTTTTGCGGCCCAAACGTCCGGATACCACGAGAAACTCGTTGATGTATTCAAAAACATGCCCACCAAATCCTACGAGAGCAACAGCCGGATCTGGAGCTTCGATCTGACGGACTACCAAGCGCTGCAGACGCATGCACGGGATCTGATGCCAAGTGTTCATGTGAATGGCGTGCCCAAGAAGGTGCTCGACCTGTGTCAGCAGCCGCCAGTGGTCTCGGAGAGGAGTGTCTTGGCCTCAATAGAGCCGAAGTTGGCGGACCAACTGATGCCCTTCCAACAGGATGGAGTGTGGTAAGAATTATCCTAGAAAACATTTTGCCAAGATTACAATTATTATCGAATTTCTCAGCTTCGCCATTGGCCAAAAGGGACGCATTATGATCTGTGATGAAATGGGCTTGGGCAAGACCTATCAAGCCCTGGCCGTGGCTGATTATTTCAAGGATGACTGGCCCTTACTCATCTGCACCACCGCCTCCACGAGAGACAGCTGGGCCAAGCACATTGTGGAACTGCTACCCAAGGTGCCCATCCATTATGTTCAGGTGCTTAACAATAACCAGCAGTATGTGGGGGAGGCCCAGGTACTCATCACCAGCTACAACATGATGGAGAAGCACATGGACAAGCTGCTTCAGCGCAAGTACGGCTTCATCATCTTCGACGAGTCGCACACGCTGAAGAACAGCAAAGCCAAGTGCACTGCGGTGGCCAAGAAGCTTACGGATCTGGCGAAGCGTGTGGTCTTGCTCTCCGGGACTCCAGCTCTCTCCCGACCCCTGGAACTGTTCACCCAACTGCAGCTGGTCGATGGAAAGTTCATGAATTTCATGGAGTTTAGTAAGTAAATGGATTTCTTTCTTATTTAGTTTGTTTCTTATTATCTTCCTCATCCATTAGCCACTCGTTACTGTGATGGCAAACAGTCCACGTTTGGCTGGGATGCCAATGGACAATCGAATTTGGAGGAGCTCAAGGTTATGCTTCTGCTCAAGTACATGCTGCGGAGAACCAAAACGGAGGTGCTGCCTCAACTGGCTGAAAAGAATCGGTATTAGGACTTCAAAGCTGAAATAATTAATCCACATAAGCTTATTCAGCGTTTTCCTTGCTTATTTTTAGGGAAACTGTCATCCTAGATCCTGCCTTGGTTTGGACCAACGAGGAGACCAAGGACAGCCTGGATGCCTTCAACAAGGAGCTGAAAACAAGCAAGGGCAGGGCCACCGAGGAGATTCTACTCCGCTTCTATGCACGCACTGCTGAAGTGAAGACCAAAGCCGTGTGGTAATTTCATTTTAATTTAAAATCAACTTCATATAATTATCTTTTCCCTTAATTGCAGTGCCTATGTAAAAACCTTGCTAAAGGAACAGAAAAAGTTTATCATATTTGCCCATCATCGGGTCATGATGGATGCCATTAGCGACTGCCTTGGTCAGATGAAAGTAAACTACATAAGGATTGATGGGCAGACGCGCAGTGACCTCAGGGCTGAATTTGTAGACAAATTCCAGAAGAAGAGTAGCTGCACGGTGGCGCTGCTCTCCCTAAAGGCTTGTAATTCTGGGATTACTCTAACTGCCGCCGAGATCATTGTTTTTGCTGAATTGGACTGGAATCCAAGTGTGAGTTAAGTCGCTTATTAACTAGAAAATCTCCTTGTAATTGGATTCTAAAACCATTTCAGACCCTTGCCCAAGCCGAGAGCCGGGCCCATCGCATTGGTCAAACGAAGGAGGTGATATGTCGCTACTTGATGGCCACCAATACAGCCGATGATATAATTTGGAGTATGCTAAAGAACAAGCAGGAGGTGCTCAGTAAGGTGGGCATCTTCGCTGAGAATCTCCAAAAGGCCACGCACACTGCGGCGCCCACTTCGGTAAGAAGTACTCAGGTTCTTTTTAAACCTTACTAATTTGTAACTTACTCTTCAGTCTCACAAAATCGACGAATACTTCTCGCCCTCGAAGATCGCATCATCCAATCCGGAAAGAGGCACCATTAAGCAGTATCTATCGCCTGCTCCTGCCAAAGCGCCCAGTGAAACCAACAATAATGTGGAAGAGAAACCCAAAAAAACCATTGCCAAGTCTGATATGGCGGCCTTTTTGGACGATGATGAGGATGAGGCCTTCCTGGATTTAGATATTTAGTTTTAAAAGCAAGTATGTCCTGCCACTCTTGTTTAATTATTCGAATAAATTTTAGTTAATTGTGTTCCGAGTCTCTGCGCATGCTCCTCGTCTCCTTAAAGCCTGCCGGCAAAAGAAAGTATTCCTTGTCCTGGCAACAGGCCAGGCAAGGGAGCCAACAAACAAACAAACACCCAAGCATACCTTTTCACTTGTTTCAAAAATAAATACACATTTATAGCTAGAGATTTGTAAACTAAAAGATATATACCGAAATGGCCGATTCGCAGGCCGAAAGTGAGCCTTTCGGCGAAGAGGAGGAGCAGGAATTGGAGTATCACGAATCCTTCATCCAAGATATCATCACCATTGAGCACTCCTTCGGCTACGACTGCAAGAAGCTCTTCAATCTGGTGCTTGTGGATGCGGATACCCTTGTCTTTGCCTCGGGCAACTTTTTGAAATACTTTAGCATTTCGCGTCAGGAGATTACCTTCCAGGAGACCACCTATGGCTGCGGGATAGGGTTCATTACGGTCAGTATTCCTGTAGTTCCCTGTTTACATTTATCTTACTTATTCCTATTCCGGTTTAGAAAAACGAGCACCCGGACTTTCAGGGCCTGTTTACTGTGGCGGAGAACGGACCACAGCCCACTGTGTTTATCTACGAGTATCCCTCGCTGAATATCCGTGTCAAGCTGCTGAATGCAGCGAAGGCCTGCTTTACGGCCGGATCCTATAACAAGACTGGGGAATTGTTCGCCTCGCAGGCCGGCTATCCGGACTTTATCATCACCATATGGCGCTGGGAAAAGGCGGAGGTAGTGCTGCGGGCCAAGTCCTTTCAGAGCAACATCTTGTTTGTGCACTTCTCGGAGCACAATCCGATCCTGCTCTGCACGTCGGGGCTGAGTCACATAAAGTTCTGGAAGATGGCCAACACCTTCACCGGCCTCAAGTTGAAGGGGGATCTGGGGCGCTTTGGCAAGACTGATTTCAGTGATATCTCCGCCATGTACATGCTGTCCGACGAGAATGTGATCTCTGGCAGCGACTGGGGCAACATGCTGCTCTGGCAGGCGGGACTCATCAAGTTCGAGGTGTGCCGCAAGGGTCGCAAGCCGTGCCACACCAAGCCCATCACGCGGATTACCATGAAGAACGGTGAGGTGACCACCGTGGGCATGGATGGCTATGTGCGGGTCTGGTACTGGGAAACGGTGGACCTGGCCGATCCGCCCGAGGACGATCTGTTCGTGGAGATCGATCCGATTTACGAGTTTAAGATCGCCGACGTGGAGCTGCGCTGCATGCAGAAGATCCTTCCCTTTGACGAGTCGGACTTCACGCACTACGCCCAGGATGGAAAGGGTGGCATTTGGTTCTGTGACATCAACACCTACGACGTTCCCCAGAAGCCTCGGAAGCTGTACTCCTGCATTGGCGGCAAGGTAATCACCTCCCAGATGTCTCCGGTGTCGCCGCACTTCATCTGCCTATCGGAGAGCGGCAAGATCTTCGTGTACGAGTACGAAAAGCAGAAGCTGATCCTGGAGAAGCAGTTCCCAGCGAAGGGTGTCGATGTCCTATGGCTGGACACAAAGATTTCTGTGAAGGGCACGGAACTGGTGGCCGGCTTCAGGGACGGCATTCTGCGGCAACTTTATTTGGACCTGAGCGATCCCAGCCATCCAACAATGACCCGGGTGAGAGCCTTCAAGGCCCACACGTCTCCGATCTCCAGGATCACCGTGAACAGGACGAGCACCCTGCTCCTCTCCGGCAGCGTTGACATGAGCATCTTCATCTACCAGTTGGGCCATGATAAGACAAATTTGGTGGACATGCAACCTCTGGGATTTGTGCAGTTCGCTGCGATCCCCAACTGCTTCTACTGGCATGACACGGAACCCACTGTGGTTCTTATAGGCTGCAAGACCGGCGAGGTGTACGAGTATAATGTGCGCACCCTAGTCACCGAGGAGGAGACTTACCTGTCCTACAACATCACCGAGCCGGAGCGTCTGCGCAGCGTTAAGTTTGCGTCCGTGAAGAGCCGCATCCGTCGAGAGATCAAACGGCTTCAGACAAAGAAGCGCAAGGAACGCAAGCGGGAGCGCAAGATGAACGAGATCGAGAAGCTGAAGAAGGCCAATCCGGGCTTGCAGATCGACATGGAATCTGCCCTGGCCGACTCGGAGCCAGACGAGGAGGAGGAGGCGCTGTTCATCCCACCGGTGCCCAATCCGATCATCTGGCTGCGCTACACGGAGCGGGACACCATCTGGGTGTCCATGGCGGGCTATGATGCGGGCTACATCTATGAGCTGGACTTCCAGGCGGCGGAGCCGACGTACTCCACCATGATAGCTGATGCGGACGACATCGAAATTCACTCGTACTGCATTATGTGAGTATATTAGCTTCTGTTTTCAAGGAAAGTCTAAAACTTAGTTCCCTTCTCCCACAGCGAGCAGTACCTCATCTTCGGCCTTATCAACGGACGCCTTCGTATCAACCGCATTAATCCAGACAACTTCAGAGACCTCACCGAGTACCGCATCTATCCCATGCACGACTCCCTCAAAGGCATCATTCCCAGCATTCAGACCAGCTACAACGGCGAACACATCCTTACCGTTGGCTACGATGGCAACGTTTTCCTTCACAAGTGGCACGGTCCAAAGATAATTAAGAATAGCCGCAGGAATGAACTCCCTCCGCTCCCTGTTGGCGTCCGAGAGGCGCCGGATATCGAAGATCCAGAGGAACCATCGTTGGAACAGGAAAAGATCAATGCAGAGCTGCGCCGCCAGCAGGAAGCAGCTGAGGCACACGATCGCGATGTCCTGGCCAAAATCGGAGTGCTGCAGAACGATTATTTTGAGATAATCAAAAGAAACGAGGAGCTGCCGCCGGGCCTGAGAGCCAAAGATACTGACTTGCTTTTGGATCCGCGCATTAAGCAACAAATTCGGGATGAATTACAGGCGGAGTTGGATGACGTTCGCGAGGACTTGGCGTACGACCTAGAGTTTGCCCAGGTGGGCCACAAGAAGCTGTTCAATCACTTCCTTAAGGATCTCGTACAAGTTCCCTTCACGGTGAATCCCTTGCGGTGAGTAGATGGGACTTGAGTGGGAACTTGTCATCCTTTAACTCTTCCATCTCCTGGGTAGTTCCGATGAGCCGGGTGTGGCCACCTTTCGCCTGCAGGCGTTGGGCGAGGAGTTTGAGCAGATCAAGAGGGATATCGAGCAGCGTCTACAGCAGGAGCACGATATGGGGTAAGTCTGGGAGCTATGATATCACACCTTAACTCTGCCTGGACATCACTTGACTACACAAAATAAATTACTCTCCAAAAACCCCCGACAAGCAGCCTTTACAGAACGGATCGAGTGGAAGAACAACCGGAAGTGTAAGCCCTTTAAGTCCTAAAAGCACCTATAAATCCTCTCAGATCTTGTAGCAATTCCCTATAATGAACCCATTAACTCGTGTCTTCTACATCCCCCCATAGCCTCCATGACCTTGTGGAGGCTGAACCGACAGACGAATCCATCGGCGAACCTCCGCCAGAATCGTTTTTCTTCGGCCGCGATCCGCGTAGCATCGAGCCACGCTTTAGCAAGAAGATGATGCGTCTCCTGGTGCGCTACCGGAAGCGTCAGCTGTACGAGGTGCGTCGCATCTTTGACTGGGACAAGCTGGAGCGCCAGAAGCCTGACCCCAATCGCAACCATCCCGATGACGATGCCCAGATCGAGGAGGCCAAGCGCAATCTGGGTGACTACAAGCTGAAAATAGGGGCGGACTATGAGCCCAAGTCCTCGGAGACGCTGACCCAGAAGTACATTGAGATCGTCAAATGCCGCGAGCGATACTTTGAGCTGGTGGACAACTTTAACCAAGCGGTGATGGAGCTGCGCAGTCGCAAGCAGGAGCTGGTGCAGCTGATCACAACCAAGCGGAATCGATTGGCCGTGATCCACAGCTATCTGCCCGAGCCGGATCGGGAGCCGCTGGAGCCGATACAAGAAATAGACATGGACCTGGAGTTTCCGGAACTCAATCTCATCGAGAACTACACGCCCGGCTGCGGTGTGGAGATCGATGACATTCTGACATTGGAGCGCAAGGTGGAGGATGTAAGTATGCCAGTTTAATAACCGTAGATATCTTAGAACCTCAAGGACCTGAAGTATGTACATCCTCGCTTCTCAGGTGGTCGCCGACAACTCGGATGAGTCCAAAAGGGAGAACAGCAGATCTCAAAGCCTGATGAGCATGCACGGATTGGATGTGCCGGAACTGCACGAATACTCCGCCTTTATAATGCTACAAATCTCAAAGCTGGAACGTTGTCTGCCCAATGGGGAGCTGATAGAGAGTCTGATGCAGCTGCCGGAAGTCAGTGACCCTGCCTACTTCGAGGTGAATTCCGAGGATCAGACGCCATACATGCTGGAGACGCGCCACCGCTGGGTACGACTGCTGCTAAAGGAGCAAGCAGCGATCAAGGCGGAGGTCTACGAGGAGGTGCAGCAGTTCGACAAGGAGCTGTCCAAGCTCCAGGTGCGGCGCTTCCACGTCAAGCTGGACGCCGAGTTCATGACCGCGTACCTAATCAGCCTGAACCAGGAGCTGTACATCCTGCGCGACAGCGAGGAGATCGAAACGCAGCTGCTGCTAAACGCAAAGACGGCGATGAGTACCCGAAACGAGCTGCAGGTGGTCATCAACAGCACCAACCGTCAACTGGACGAGCTGCGGCGGAGCATCGACAAGCTGGGCGAGCAGATTACGGCCGTTCAGCTGCTCTTCATGAGCACGGTGAAGGGCCATAAGTTCTTCGACTTCCTGCGTCGCATCTTCAAGAAGAAATGGCGTCCACCCAAGGAGGCAAAGGGCGACGACGAGTCCTCCTCCTCTTCGGAGTCCTCGTCCTCCAGCGAGGACGAGCAGGCCGACAACAAGAGTCTGGACTCGATGGATATGACCACCATCCGCCTGGACGAGACCACCTGTCCCACCGGCCTGGATCGCTCGCTCTACGACCTGGCCTTCACCATGCGCTCCGATCGCCATGAACTAGAGCGCAATGTCCGCGATTTGCAGCGGGATGTGGAGAACAAACGCAAGGAGATTGCCGAGATGCAGATCAAGATGAGATTTCATGAGGAGGTCTACCAGCGGGAGAAGAATGCCCTCTTGGAGTTTCGAGTAGGAACTTGCTTATTCTTGATACTGGAACCCCACTAAATGTGCCTCTTCCTTCCCTTTCAGCGGAAACGCCAGCAGGAAGTCAACAAGGTCCAGATTAGCGCCATCATCCGTATGGACCAGATGCAGCACTTTTACGAGGGCGACGACTACCGGGACCTGTCCAAAGCCATTCTCTTCGATGCTGATATGCTGGTGGACCTGCGTCGGCGGGCGGATCAGCTCAGCGAGGAGACGGCGGCCACCAAGCGCTGGCATCGCATCAATTTCATTCACCTGCGTCGCATGAACACGGACATCAAGTTCATGCGATTCGAGATCACGCGGCTGGAGGAGGAGATCCGCCAGGCCATGATGAAGAAGTTCGGCCTAATTGTCAATCTCGATGAGTTGGAGGAGGAGGTCCTCCGACGTTATATCTTTGATCTGGAAACCAATGCTGAAGATGAGCTGAATGCCCTAGAGAAGGAGATGCTGGAGAAACAGGTTCAGTCTCTTGCTCCTTGAAAGTTAGTATTTATTTCAGTTTTTGGTTCTCTTAGAAAGAGCTCTCGCGCTGCGAGGAGGAACTGGTCATGGAGACGCAGAACAACACGGAAAAGGTCAACATAATGACCGTGCTGCGTGAGGAGAAGAACATCTTATGCACCTTGTTGGATATTCAGGACCGCAACTATGCCAAGTGGAGCAATCCGAATGTGCTGAATCTGTCCTACGATATTGAGAAGCTTCGGGGTATTGAGAACTCTTTGCTCCAACAAATCGAGGTGGTAATCTTGTCTTCAATGCTCTGCAGAGTAATATATCCTTTCTCTATTACAGTGCCTGGAGCGGGAGATCTGCGCTTTGCGACTGAAGTCCAAGCCGCTGCAGATCAACAACGAGTTCGAGTTGGATCCCAATGAACCGCCGCAGGTCACCACCGAAGTATTGCCCAACGACGACGCCCTGGTGTGCCCGGCCATTCTCAATGTGGATGCCTACTTGCTGCCGCCCATGCCAGATGAATTTATTATGGATCGCGTTCACACAATCGTCCAGAAGAGCTTTAATCGCTTCTTTGGACGCAACACCACGCCGGAGAACGTGCGCAAGTTTGCCCAACGATCCTCGCTCTACCTTTGCCAGGCCGCCTACAGCTTCCAGGTGAGAGTTCTGTTTCCTGGAAACAAGTTCTTCTCTAATCCCTTTTCAGGGCCGCTACACGGACCGCATAGCCGAGTGCATCACCGAACATCTGCAGAGCATTGTGCCCAAGAAGTACTTCATCCACATCAGCGCCGACGAGCTAAGGAAGCTCTTCAACGAGGTGGTGGCCGTGTTCGACTACGAACGCTCCGACGTGAACACCGAGGAGCTGATCTCGGGCACCTTTGACCACGCAAAGGACTCCCTCTGCGCTCATATTCACCTGGGCGACGCCGAAGTGGTTAACCGCACTCACTTCATTGTGGCCCACATGTTCAAGGAGCTCATCGAGATCCTACCCTTGGAAGATTTTCAATCCGACGAGACTGTTCGCATGATCGTGGACGTGCTGGAGCGTGAACCCATGGTGGATCCACGCGCCATTGGTGTGGAGAAGCTCATCGAGAGCACGCTTCAGCATGCCCAGGAAAATCTGCTCGACGGGATTACAGCTGTTCCGGTGCGGAAGCTGGGCAGCAGCATCCAACGGGACCTCATCAAGCGGCGCCAGTACAAGCAGCCCAGCTGCGAGTCACCGATGTCGGTGAGGATTGCCAGCAAGAAGCAGGGAGGAGGCAGCAGCAGTGGGTTACCCTTTTAGCGTTAGCGGTATTAGTTTTTTATTTGGACTGTAAAGCTTTCGGCAAATGCAAACAGTTTTACAAGTTTTAATAACGTTTTTTAACTAACCAAACACCTTCGATCAATATTTTCCTTATTAATACTGACCAAGGGAGGACCCAACTATAATCGGGTTTTCCTGATGGCGAAAGCGTTTATGGTGACTAAGAAGCTTGTAAAATGCAACTGTACTTGAAATTATCCCCCTAGCGCGAGCTGATCCTAGCCCAACCTCGCCTTCACCGTGGTCATCTTGAGGGGCAGCAGCTGCAGCATCTCACGCACCACTCCCACTTCGGCCTGCAGCGTCTTGGCAGCCTCCTTGTGCAGCTCACAGCCTTCGTCAAACTTTTTGTAGTACGTCTGACAATTGGTGAGGTGCTGCAGCTGCTGGAGAGGATGGGGACTGATTAGCTTGTAGTATATACGTCCGACATGAAAGTGGGCATAGAGCATGAGCCGCTGCTCCTCCTCGTCCATGTTCGGACGCCACTCCTCGCTCGGTGGCTTAACCGTGTACGATTTGATGAAGCCTTCAAAATGCTTAATGGCCTTCAGGCAGCTCTGGTTGACCTTCTTGATCTCATCCGGCGTAGGGGAGCTCTTGGCACGGATGTTATCGAGACGGACATCCAGCACCGCGGCGTGAGCTGTTCCAGCGCCATACCAGCACTCGCGACAGATTTTCATGTAGAAGATGGGATCGAGCAGATCTAACAGGTCCTCTAGGTATTTGGCACGACGCTTCTGCATCTTGGCCTGGTTTTCAGGATTCTCCTCGAAGAAGGCAATGCGCTCGTACGCCTCTGCGTAGTCCTGCATGATCTTACAGTACTCGGTGGCCTCGTTCTCCGCCTTGTAGTAGTCCTTAGCAATGTCCAGCCACTCGTTCACAAAATGGAAGACCTGCTTGGCATCGTCGAAGGTCAGGCAGTACTCACAGCTAATTCGATTCTCGCAGGCGGTGAGATCCAGACCGGGAAACCGAGACTCCTCCGCTTCGGCCAGTCTGAGCGTTCTTATGGCTTTCTCCAGTCGCTTGGACTCCTCACTATCGTCCTCGTCACGAAGCAGTCGCTCCCTGGAAGTTTGCATTAAATACAACCCATACTTGGCCCAACAACGAGCCACATCAGCGTAGCGATGCTTGAAAGTCTCCGCCACATCCTGACGCTGCTGCTCGGTCATGCCTTCCGGCTCCAGCATGTGAGCCTCGTACTCGGCCATGATGAGCGTGGCGGCGGCCAAGTGATGACGGGCCTCCATAAACCGTTCTTCTCCAATGTAGAACTGCGACAAGGTGGCGGTATTTAGGGCGAAATCGATGGCATCATACGACTTGTACTGCAACTGGCGGTGCAGGGTGCGATGGCAGCATCTGGCAGACTTCTCCGTCTCTCCCAGATGGCCATACATCTGGGCTAGATAAAAACACACCAGAGTGTACAGAGATTCCAGCTCTTTCGCACCCGCTAGAGCGGTTTCCTGCCCGTCCTCCGCCGGACTAAAGATGTCTTGTATGGCCAGGGGCTTCAAGTCACTGGCTTTGAACTCCTCGTAGCTCTTTTCTGCAAGCAGCAACATGTCCAGTCCCTTTTTATACTCCTCCTTGGCGCCCAGCACAATGCTGAGCTCGTTGATGGCGCCTATGTAAGGAATAATACCTTCTGGACGCTGCTTGAGCGGCGTAACAAGTTCCAGACACCGATTGAGCAGTTCTTCGCCCGTGGCCGGTTCCTCTGTGTATACATAGATCCGGCCGAGATCTCGACAAACAAAGGCTAGCAGAGAACGGTAGCAGAGGTCATCCTGGCCGCCATCCTCTTCGCTGGCCTGGACGGACACCAGTTGGTCGTCCAGTTGCTTTTTCAAATCGGCCAGAACATCGCGGGCTTTGTAGTGGGAGCGGAATGGATCTGTGGGTGGATCGTTGCGACTCTCTTCTTCCACCAGCCGGTTTGCCTTCTCGTAGAGCTCCTTGTAGTCGCTCAGTATCTCTTTGGGGATAACCATGTCGGCGTGAGCTGTTGGGTGGAGAATATGTTATTCACAGTTTCAGGAAATGTCTGGTATAGCATTTATTTACATTTACAAATTTTTCGATGCTATCATATTTTGTTGCCGTAGAGCTGGAAAAAAATTGATGTAACTATCGATTCTATCGATGGTTTTAGTATTTTTTGTGACTCCGATCCTGTCTCTTTTACTAAAGCGGAGGTAGACAAGTTAGTTAACCACATTTCAGGGAAACTTCAATTTATATTTTATTTATTAGTTTTATTTAGTTTTATTGATTTCCATTAACTTATAATATATATTGTGGTGCAAAATCCGGAGCTGGAAACAGTTATGAACCAGTCGCTCCACCAGACTATAGAGCCATGTTAATATTCAAAATTTTGGCGGGGGCCTGCCATGCGACGTGCGTGGGTCCTTAAATCGGTATTTTTATATCCAAATAACCATAACTTGGCCAAATCAGCCTTAATTTCAAATCGGAAAGCCTTTCTGTGTTAGATTTTATATGGCAATTTAATCTGCATACCGACTTTAAAAATACAAGAAATAAAATTTTTTTTCAATTTTTGACAATTTTAATGATGTAACCCCTTATCAAATTTTCAAAAATCGACAAAAATTTTTTTGTGGGCTTTTTTCAATATTTTATTTTTAAATAATTAAGATTTTAACGGCGAATCGGAATATGTACGACATTTGGCTGTCATTCCATTTTTGGCCAAATTATGCTCTCCAGAAGACCTCAAGTATGCGGATATCTGGGTCCTTAAATTGGCATTTTTATATCCTAATTTTTGGACAAATCAAAATTAAGAATAACCATAACTTGGCCAAAACAGCCTTGAAAACAGCGTTTCGGAATATATATGGCATTTGGCTGTCATTCCATTTTTGGCCAAATTATGCTCTCCAGAAGACTTCAATAATGCGGATATCTGGGTCCTTAAATTGGCATTTTTATATCCTAATTTTTGGACAAATCAAAATTAAGAATAACCATAACTTGGCCAAAACAGCCTTGAAAACAGCGTTTCGGAATATATATGGCATTTGGCTGTCATTCCATTTTTGGCCAAATTATGCTCTCCAGAAGACCGGATATTTGGGTCCTTAAATCGGTTTTTTATATCCAAATTACCATAAATTGGCCAAATCAGCCTTAATTTCAAATCGGAAAGCCTTTCTGTGTTACATTTTAAATGGCAAATTAATCTGCATACCGACTTTAAAAATACAAGAAATAAAATTTTTTTCAATTTTTGACAATTTTAATGATGTAACCCCTTATAAAATTTTTAAAAATTGGCCAAAAAATTTTTTCCGGCTTTTTTCAATATTTTATTTTTAAAAAATTAAGATTTTAGCGGCGATTCGGAATATAAACGGCATTTGGCTGTCATTCCATTTTTGGCCAAATTATGCTCTTCAGAAGACATCAAATGCGGATTTTTGGGTCCTTAAGTCGGCATTTTTATATCCTAATTTTTGATCAAATCATTTTTAAGGCAATATTTTATTATTAAATAATTAAGATTTTTGCGGCGATTCCGAATATAAACGGCATTTGGCTGT
>VNKC01002289.1:0-10691 GCA_008042775.1 Drosophila pectinifera
CCAACATGACTCGTATGACGTCACAAGTTGCGAACATTGTGTTTTCGCTAGTACATGTATAGAAGAAAATGATAAAGTAACTTTACTTTTCGCTTGAACTACTGAACGGATTTTGATGAAACATACACCAAAATGCTAAGAATTTCGAGGCATGCCTAATTTATACAATTGCTAAAATAGAGCCTGCTTAATTTGTACATTATGGCGGATGTATCTTATGGTGGAAGACTAACCAAAGGGCCCACTGATGGTTGATTTTTAAAAAAACTGTCTGAAGGAATCTATTGAATTATTGTGGGATAATACTTGAAGAAAACAACAAAACCTGGGGTACCCTGCATGTTGGCATGCGATCTGTAAGGGGGGCGATTTTAAGAAAAGTTGGGGGCTCGATTTTCCAAATATATATTTAGATAATTAGGGCACTTGTGCACCTTAAATTTGCTCAAACTGGAAATAAAACATTAGTAAATTCAATTCTTAACACGTAGGTATTATTTCGACTTAGTTGCTTATTTTCGAAATAAATTAAAATTAAAACCCAAGGCCTGAGCTAGCCGAGACATGACCCCAACTGGTCTTATCGATAAGCACCGAACAGCTGTAGGCGATATACTTCTGGTTTCTTCGAGATAAATGCACAGCTACGCGAGGGCCACACTGTTTATGGGAAATCGAAATCGGATCGGTTGTGTTTTCTCAGTTGTTGTTGTTCTTGTGGCGCGATCGAATTTGTTTGGAGCCGCTGGAAATTAATTGTTATCATAATTAACAGCTAAGCAGTTTTTGGATACCACCAGCTGTGGCAAAAAGTATGCAAAGTTCCGTAGCCAAAATGAGAAATTTGTAGCCTTTTTTTTTTGTTTTTTTTTGCTAACATGTGCTGGAGAAACGTGTTTTTTTTTGCAGCTCCTTTTGCTGTTGTTTTCCAGTTTACACTTCCATACACTTCCCTCGAAAATTGCGTTCTAAATATGTAATGTGTGCGCGAGTGTGTGTGTGTGTGTGTGCGAAAGGCGGCGGGTGTTTGTGTGGGCTGTAATTTCTGCAAAAATCGACTTGTGCGACTAATGCTTTGTTTGTCTGGGAGTGTAATAAAGTGACTCAAGCTAAAATCACTTGACTTGGAAGTAGTCCCTCTCTTCTGTTATACTTTACTTTCGCATTAATGAAAAAGCGAACGGTACAAGTACAAGGTGTAAGGAAAACAAAAACAAGAAGCGCCAAGTTTCGCACATATACACACACACGCACACGTGAGAGCGTAGCCGTGCGTGTGTGTGTTGTATATATTCTGCGACGCAATTGAAAAGACATCGAAGGCCAAACAACTTTGCTTTTTATACCTCTTTTTTATGCCTTCTTTTTTTCGCCCATAGTTGTTGTTAGTTTTGGCTTTGTTATTTTTTGTTGTTATTATCACAACTTCCAAGCTTTTCCATGCGCCTCCTCTCCCACTCTCTGTATATCTTCCCGTACTCTCACGCGCGCGCACTCTCCCACGCGCTCTCTGGCCATCTCGCTCGCACGCAGCCGGTGTACGATGAACGGACAACACAAAGAAGAAAAAAAAAGAAAGAATAAAAGTAGAACAAAAACAAGTAAAACGGAAAAAAATGAAGTGTCCAAGCGAAATGTTAATCATTTCACAAGTCCTTGGGGAAAGTCGCAATAACATGCCATTTTCCATGCTGCACAACGCAGTTTTCTTTGTTTTTAATTGTTATTGTTTTTCCAATGACGCCGTTGGCCAAAAATTGAAATGGCAATGGTGTGTGTGTGTGCGCGGGTGTGTATGTGTGAGTGAGACAAGCCCTCAAAAACCATAAGGAAAAACAACATGACATTTAAATCGTTTTCGTTTTCGCTTTTCATCTTTGGTACATTGCCATTTAAGCGAACAACAACATCAATAATATGTGCTCTATTATTTATTGTTATTATTCATTCTTTTTACGCAGCAGCCGCATTTCAAAAAATATTAAGGAGTCAGTAAGAGGAAGTGAGTGAATGAGAGAGAGGGGAAGTCCGCCCATGCGCACAGCTGATCCCAGGACCTGGCCTAACTGTAACTCGATTGTCTGGGGCGAATAATACCTAACGCCGAAATCGAAATCGTAATCGACAGCGAGTCGGAAACGGAAACGGAAGTCTCCTTGAATAGAGGGACCGAAGGTAGGAAGGCAACCCGCCATCAAAAGCGGAAACCACAACAAAAACACCGAAAAAACCGGGTGAAAAGCCAAAAAATAAAAGAAGAGCTAAGCAGAAGCAAACACCACCGACAAAATGTTCCAAGCCCTGCCCCGTCCATCGAAATCCACGCTCCACTGCGGAGCGGCGGCCATCGTCACAGTCGTCCTTATGGCCTGGTAAGTCCAAAAAACTTGATTTGTTTATAAGAGCACTTTACTTTTAGTTTAGAAGTCAGCATTTTAATTACATTGTTTCTTATCAATGTGAAGGTTACTCAGAACCTGAATGTCGATGATGTAAACAATAATCTTTTCATGAAACTCACAGCCCTATTCAAGATTTTAATATTCTAGGCTTTTCTTTTAAAGATTTCTTTATTCCAACAAGAGTTTATAGACTTTTACGAGCTGAATAACCTATATAAAAGCTTTTAATTATCAAGCGATCTCTCCTGTATATGAATTTCCCTTTAAACGATTTCGAGCTATTTCAGCTCCATATTTACCAGTCTTTTGGATATTACTTAAAAACGAATCCATTTATTTCCATATAATGTAATCGCTCTAGGAAGCCAATAACACAGATTATATGTACTCTATAATAAAGCTCAAGGAAAGAAAAACAGAGAGAATAAATTAAGAGAAAAAATAAAAAAGGAAATAAAGGAAAAAGAAAGAACGCCGTCGTCGCGTGGCCAATTTCGAGCTGAAAGTTGCAATGTTTTATTTTAGGACTAGTATATGCGCGCACACATATAGACTGTTCCACATATGTAAAGCGCACCGAAATGAAACCCCTGTGCATGTGTGCAAGCCGAGAGCACACCAGCGCTCAAGACAATAGCAGGGATCTCCAAAAAATCAAATCAAACATTTGACGGATCAGTTGTATCAGTATTGAACTCTTTTCTTGAACTCTGATTTGATCTTGTATTTGATTATAATAATAATATGTATAACGGATGCTGATGACAGACACTGGCTATGTCTCGAAACGGCTTCGGTTTTAATCTTTAAAACTTGTTTTAAAGGCTGCATCCCATTTACTTACTTAGAACTGCCATATAACCCAAAAATATATATATAAATAACACTATGAATACCAGGAAATACCTATATAGATGTTACAAGTGATACTTCTATAAGATAACGCTCTCTATTGACTCAACCCCAGTCGTAGTTGGCCTGCCGGCGATCTCTTTGTACGTGCTTACACCTTAATTTTGGCTCTGGCTTTTTATATATATATATATGTACATGTATATAAATACTTATAGTATATATAAATGTCACTCCATGCACACCACACCCTCGCTGCCTCCGCCGCCGCCCTCGCCTTCGTCCCATTTAAAGCGTTCTGTGTGTTGTGGCGCAATTAACCAAAAAAGAATTAAATGAAATACAGCGAATGAACTGCACGCAGCCTTAGCCGCATATATAGTACCTACATACAGTCGATATTGGGGCTAAGAGAGAGCTTCGGATCATTGGGTACATGGTATTTGGGGAATTCCATTGCCAATTACTTTACAGAATGTAATAAGCCCCTCGCACATTGTAAATAATTTTACTAGAGGTTCGAATTGAGGTGAAGTCATGTTTTTTACACTTCGCAAGCTGTTAAATTCTCGAAATCTTTGCTTTATGACGTCAATTGCAAAGTGAAAACAAGTGAAAATACGCTATGATAGAGTGGCTTGTTTGGCAAAGATTAAAAAGTATATGGGTCAAGTGATAGTCATTAGGTGATTGAAAAAAACAGGTTGTTGTTGTTTCACTCCAGAGCTGATAAAGCCATAAAGATAGTGAAAAAGTTACTACTAATGCCAAAAAGCCTCTAGAAGAAACTATGAATTAAGTTGTGGGGGGACTTTGGTAACATAAATAAACCCTACAAGTATTTCACCCTTTTATCAGAACTGACTAACAAACCAGAGGGTTGTCTTCCTTTATTCGCTTAATGTCTTTCAAGGCGAGTGTCCACTGTAGTCGGCAAGTGCATATAAGACCATGTAACGCCGCTCTCCGCTTCCGCATCTAAACGGGGACAATTGTGTGATATTTGCTTGCTGATTTTAGCCTCTAGCTTCTCCACTCGTGTGCTGTGTGTGCTGCATCAGTATCAGTATCACTGGCAAATAGCTAAAGAAGAAAAAACACCCAACTAACGACAACAATAACAATGTTGTTATGCATTCGATTGCGGAAAATGCCATATATCGCCAGCAGATCGCACAATCGCTGTCCAGAAAACTCTGATCTCTCGAAATGTTCCCTCTCTTCCTCAAACTCACATCAATCCACAGTGCGAATTAGCAGCACCAGCGAAAAAAGCAGAAACAACAGCCAGATAATTAATTAGGCGCTTTTTCAAGAGCAAAACAAGTCGTCATCGTAGGGCGAAAAGCAAACACAGCAAAGTAAACAAAGGCAAAACAAGATACACTGGAAAATTTGGCATAATTAATTGATATGAGACATTTTGTCAAATACATAAATATGTATTTTCAAGATGAATCAATTCAACCCAATTGTATTTCCAAAAGGAACCTTTGGAACCAGGATGAACCAATTCATTGCTTTCCAAAAGGATGAACCAGTTCATTGCTTTCCAAAAGGATGAACCAATTCATTTCTTTGCAAAAGGATGAATAAATTCATTTATAAATGAACTTCCAAGATGAAATATTTGCTTTTATAAGCAATCTCTGTGCCTCAAAATCAGCAGTTAACCAAAAATCAAAAGCAATTCCAGACCATAAATCAAAATCAACGTACCACCGAAGCTCAGCTGATAATTCTCCCCAGTTCCTGTTAGTTAGGATAGAAGCGTAGCTCTTGAATTATTCATAACTCAGCTGCTTTTGCTTTTGCTTCTGCTTCTGCTTCCAAGCTACAGTGATCACTCCCTGGGACTGGATCCCAGTTGGTTGCTGAGTAATCGGATGAATAGAGAGGCTATAGATTAGCGGAGAGGAAGTCGTTGCCTTCGTCAGCTGTCTGGAATTTGTACAGCGTTCACTTTTTGCTTGTATTTCGCAAACATTTTCGGCACCAAACACAGTGCGTTTCACATTTTTATGGCATAAAAAGCAGCTTGAGGGAACAGGTTGTTAGAAGAGCTTATATTTATAATTATATATATATGAATATAATAAAAACTATTATGGTTTTGTGGGAAATGTCTAGAAATTAGAGATTCTAATGTATTCTTGCCACTTAAATTCAGTTAGCAGGGAACTCTAGGTGTGAATTTAATAAATAAAACTTATAGAAAACTGTTAATAGTAAATACCAGTAAACCCAAGGCTAAATAATATTTACTTAGCCCTAAGAACAGTAGCAAACAGTAGCTTTGCTATCAGTCCTAGTCACATTATTAATAAACAAACAAATAAAGTACTAATATGATGAATGGTCTTGCCAAAGAGAGAGAGAGAGTGTGCTCAAAAAAAGAGTGTATTTATTACAACTTAAAATTATACAATAACAATCAGAGAAGCCAAGTACAAGGGAATTAATCGCCTTACACTTTCGAGATGGACTGTGTGTGTGCAAAAATATTCTGGCGTCTAATGGAAATCACAAACCGCGCTCGACCAGGTTTGACCAGCTTTTTTGGGGGAGATGAACTGAAACTGGGTATTGCTTCCTGCTAGAACATGTTTCGACCACCGGTTTATTTGTTATTAATTATTGCCCTAAACGTAATAGACATCACCGAGATTGGGGGCCTTCGTTAGCAGTAGCCACCGAGCCTTTGTCCCCAGCAGTTGGAGCCTCCTCCAAAGTCCACAACATCCAAAAGATTATCCAAAGATCTAAGTGAATTTTTTTGTGTGCGACTTTGTGCTGTGTTATTCTAGGGTCCGACCGCTGGGCGTACTATTCCTGGGACTGCTCGGCTATTGGATTTATTGGACGCGCTGCAGCTTTCGCATTGTGCCCACGGACGAGTTGCGCGCGAAGATTAACGTCTGGCTGCAGAGGATCGACGATTGGCGTTGTACCAGCCCCACCATGTTCTGTTTGGTTAGCAGCGGCTGTCTGGGCACCCTGGCGGTGCTCGGCCACCTCATCTCCGGCTCCACGCTGGTCCTCACCATCCTGGTCGTCTCCGCTCTCGTCTCCACCAAATACAATTTTAAGCTGCTGAAGATCGAGCACAAGGGTGAGTGTACAATCCTTACCTTCCTTGGCGATCCAAACTAACTTCACATTATATTCTTGCAGACTTCCAATGGTCGGAGAAGCTCAACTATAATAACCTGGAGGCCGAGGCGGAGGATGAGTTCCTGCCCGATGTGAACGAATCGAATCTGTTTGTCTTGGAGCGGGCCAGCGATGTGGCCACCATTAGCTCGCCCACGGATGCCAACGACGAGGAGGATGACGAGCGCAGCGACGACATTCCCTCAGAGCTGCTCATACCGGACGTAATACCCGAGATCGATGAGGACTCGACGGACGAGGACGATGAGCTGGCCCCGCTGGCGTCGAAGAAGCACCAGCAGCAGCAGCAGCAGGCGCAGGAGAAGCACAACGCGACAGTGGCCACGACCAAGCAGAGCGAGAGCGAGCGCGAGGATATGAACTTCCGGAAGGGACACTTCAAGCGCGACTCGTCGCTGTCGACCACATCGTCGTCGTCGGAGGAGAGCCTGTCCAAGGGACTGCAGTTCCCCGATCACACCACCGTCGATGGGGCGACGAGCGGCAACCAGCAGTTGCGTCAGTTAACCGATGGTTCTTCCTCACAACTGGATCCCGCCGGAGAGCTTGTGGCCCTCGCGGTTAAGACCCAAGCGCAGGCTTTGCTAGCCAACAGCGGCAAGCTGCTGCCCAGCCTCGTATCCGGTTTGGTGCAGTGGGGCGCGGGAGCAGTTGGTGGTAATGCTGCCGAAGCCACAGCCGCCGCCACCGCGGATGCGAGTCGGGAGCAGCAGCGGCGCATGGTTACCGCCTTGGACTCGTCCGATGAGAGTGACTTTGAGATACTCGAAACGGATGACTTCAAGTAAATTTCGGAGCCGGATCTGGTCTGGCTTGCGGATCGGGATCCGGGTGCGATTTTTGCCGTATTATATAAAGCTATTATCTTAACATACATACAACACACACACAGCAGCACACACAACACGCAGAAAGCGACAAACAAACAGAAGACAGACGAACCCGGCAGTTGGACAGAATTGGAGCTGGTTATATGTATATTTTCCCCGGTGGAGATCAGGTTTATATATATATATATCTTGCTAAACCGCTATATACCCTATAGCAATCGATCTGCTATATATATATATATGCAATATATAAACTAAACTAAAAACTTTACTTTACAATTAAGCCAAAAATGTTTTCAGAATCAGAGATCGTAGAGTTTTTGTCGTTTTTTGTTTCGATTTAATGCTTTTAACCTTATTGCTTAATCCTATTACTATTACTCTTACTTTATCGACTATAGTTTTTACGTTTAACCTATTTTTTGATTGTTTTACTGCGGCGACGACGGCAAGGAGCCATAATAGGAACCGGAAGTGTTACAGAATTCACAACGAGGGCCAGAGGCCGTACGCGACATGTACATATACTACTTACACACACACACACTCACCTAATATGTATGGTTTATAAAGACGGGCGCTAATCTACTTAATCTGAACCCTAATCCAAGCAATTCAAACACCAAAAACAACAGGAAAAAGATAAACAAAAACTATATAAGAAACCGGGTATAAGGGCTACCCAAACAATACAAATCCAAAAATCTGGTTCGGTGCTATCTATATATATAAACTAAACTAAACATATATTTCTTTTTAAATCCATTCGCCATATGACGTGCACAAAAAAAGAAATCAAAGCATAGAAACATGAGGGAATAATGAAAGTTATCACTGGCGACTTTTGTCGCCGCTGGCCATCGTCACTGCACGTTGTAGAACATAGAGGAAACATATATCAAATCGAGTAAATACACCTTATATTCGTTTTTTTTTTTTATTATTATTACTATTATTATTTGCGCTATGTATTTTAAGTTGTAATTTAATTTGCGAAACAAAACTAAATGTGATTTTGTAAAAACAAAAAAAGAAACTAAAATAAAAATCAAAAAGACCTCGAACTGCGATCTGGTGTCAACTGTCCAGTGACTGGGATTCCTCTTTGAGTTCTGGCTCCTGCTCTGGCTCCGCCTTGGACTGCTCCTCTTCGTCAGCGTCCTCGGCCTCTTTGCCATTGGCCACCTTTGCCTTGGCGCCCTTCCGCAGCGGAATAGTGTCCAGAATGGCCGTTGTCCAGTCCTGGCCAGCGGCCACCTTGCTCAGCAGCTCAAAAACTGCAAGCAAATGATATAAAACATCAGGTTTTTATGAGATCTCAGAGATTTAAGCCCCAAAGAAGCACTCACCATGATAGGTACTCAACACGGAGCGCGTCTTCATGTCCACATGCTCGCTAAGGGGCAGCCGGGCGGTGGTCAGGCCCGCCTCCGTGGCCCTCTGGTGGCACAGGCCCTTGAAGTGATTGTGATCGACCAGGCCCCCGATGACATAGGTGGTGCCCGGCTGCAGCTTATCCAGCACCTGGTCGGACTCGCAGGTGAGGTAGACCAAGCGCTGGCGCTCGAACAAGTCGACGTGACTGCGATCAAAGTGATACTCCACGTGCCAGTTCTCCCAGCCGTCGTTCTTGCGGAAGGACTCGTGAATGTGTCCATTGCTCCGGATGCCCGTGAAGTGCAGCTTGCCCGGTCGCGCGCTCCGCCTGTTGATGGTGTAAATGCGCAGGCATTGCTTCACGCACTTGGCAATGTCGCGCTCCTGCATCAGCTCGTCATAGTCAAGGTCAATGGCCACGGAGAGCGCCGGATCCACGTCGTTGCCGACCACTGCCGCCTGTCGTTTCTTCAGCTCCTTGCGCGAGGGACCCGTGCGGAGGGGCAGGCCCAGTTCCTTGGCCTCTCGGCGCTTCTGCTTCTTGCGCTCACGCTCCTTTTCCCTACGCAGTTTCCGCAGCTCCGCGTACTCGGCCAGCTTGCGCTGCTTTTTCAGCTGATTCTTGCTCTGCGGCTTGCCGGGCGTGGTGCCTGGGCAGTTGCTCAGGCTGAGCACAGCGGGGGGCACTGGCTCCGCCACGGGTGCCGGTTGTTCCACCGTCTCCATGTGCAGAATTTGTTGTTTAATTTTTGGGACGTTTTTAATTTCCAGCAAAACAGCTGACACACCGATAGGGCACACCGAACGGTTATCGATATCTGTTGTGGAATGTTGTGCAGCTGGTCACACTGCCTATTGGATCTATTACAGTGGTTTTGTAATTTTATTTCTTAGCATACTTTCAGGTCGGAGAGACTGTCATAAATGCAGCATACTTTTTCGCACCTTAAGATTTCAAACTGGTGTCGACTGCTGCCTACACTACACCACCGGATTTTGCCTACAAAATTTCATATATCGATGGGAATAAAATACCAGGGGAACAGAAGCGGCAGCTGGTATTCGCTGCACACTTCCTTAAACTGGAAAACAACAGTTATTTACCATATACCAGGGGAACAGAAATGGCAGCTGGAGGTCGCTGTACTCTTCGTGCCACTGGAAAACAACAGTCATTTCTCTATTTCTCTATCTCTCTATATCTCTCTCTCGCTTCTCTTATTCTATCTCAGCGCACCAGTTATATATCTTTCTATCTCTCTCTTCTCTCTATTTATTTCAGGGCAGCAGCCAGCCGTTCCCTATCTATTCCATGAGAGTAAATACCATATTCGCTTTACTCTTCAGAGACTCGAATCTGAGATAAAAATAACCATAACTAAGCCAAAACAGCCTTAAATTCAATTCGGAAAGCATTTCTATGTTAGTTTTTATTTGGTTAATTAACCTGCATTTCAAATTTAGGAATTAACAAAAATAAATTTTTTGTCAATTTTTGACAATTTTAATGATGTAACCCCTTATCATTTTTTCAAAAATTGGCAAAAAATTTTTTTCTTGGATTTTTCCATATTTTAATTGTAAATAATTAAGATTTTAATGGCGAATCGATCAGTATACGGCATTTGGCTGTCACTCCATTTTTGGCGAAACTATGCAGTTAAGAAGATAGGTACTTTTGGGTCTTTAAATAGGGTTTATAAAAAAATTCATAACTAAGCCAAAACAGCCTCAAATTCAATTCGGAAAACGTTTCTATGTTAGGTTTTATCTGATTAATAAATCTGCATACCGAATTTAGAAATTGAGAACAATAAATTTTTTGTCGATTTTTGACAATTTTAATGATGTAACCCCTTATCATTTTTTCAAAAATCGACCAAAATTTTTTTTCTTTGTTTTTCCCATATTTAATTTCTAAATAATTAAGAATTTAACGGCGTTTCGGAATATGAACGGCATTTGGCTGTCATTCCATTTTTGGCTAAATTATGCTCTTCAGAAGTCATCGTATGCTGATTTTTAGGTGCTTATATCGGCATTTTTATATCCTAAT